>CM050414.1:27815278-27830278 GCA_027564155.1 Gymnocypris eckloni scoliostomus
CAATTGCTCTGAAGACTTCGACTCCAAACAGGTGTCTTTCCTGAACAGGAGAATACATTATTCAAAAAAGCTATGCAAAGTAGCCATTATATTTGACTGAGTCGTAATGAAAACCCCATCAGGCTGGAGGGGCGGTCGAAATACACACTCGGCTCCAGAGCCAGATCTCATTCTCCTCAACAGAAAAGAAAAGAAAAAGGAGGGAAAATGGGAGATGTTTAGCTGACTCCAACCTGAGGTTAAGTTTCTCCGGACACAAAAAGAAAGCAGATGAAAAGACGCTTCACTCAATACACTTGCTTGTTGTAAAGAGAGAAGAAGAGAAGCTGGAAAGTGTTTTTGATAGAGGAAGAAAAGACCGTGGCACGCCCTTTTGATTCCTCTTCACAATGGCTGAAATCAGATAGCTGTCGCCTCAGGGTCGAGCGCGAGATGTTGCATTGTGACTCCTAAAAGACTAGAAGAATAGCTTTTCTCGCAATTATCGTTGTTTCTGGCGGTGCAGGGAGCCATAGCGGGGTTCGCTCAGACTTTATATGTCGAATGTTCGGTTCACGAAGTACTCAACCAATCACGTCCTCGTCTGGCTGTGCGCTTGTAATCAATACCCTGTTTAGGGTTCGGGCATCAGGGTTTAAAGTGCACACCGGAGAGCTTAAAGACAAAGCTGGAGAGCTCCGCAGGTCACTGTCTGGAAAGGAACAAAGCCCTTCCCCGGGCATTCACGCAGACACCGACCTGGACATGTTTGGATGGACTGGGCAGGGGAGAGAAAGAGGCTCAATAGAGCACATAGGGTCCCGCTGTAGGGGGTGTTTCTGTCTGACTGACAGCCTTTAAAAGGCTTATCTGCAGTAACTAACCAAAAGCAGCGACTATACAGACTCGACATTGTTTTCAGTAGCGTGACAATCTTTCAGCGGTTTTCAGTGTAGTGTTTGCTGCACTACTGTTCACAAGTTTGGTGAGAAAATTCATATTTTTTTATTCAGCAAGGATTCATTAAATTGATCAAAATTAACAGTAAGGTCATTTTATAATGTTATAAGAATATATCATTTCAGATAAAAGCTGCTCTTTTGAATGCTCAATTCATCAAAGAACAAAGAAAACTATGTACACAGTGTAACAATGTAACATATTAAGCAGCACAACTGTTTTAAACATTGATAATAATCAGAAATCAGCATATTAGAATGATTTCTGTGGCGATGAAAAGACTGGAGTAATCAGAGGCGTCATGTCCATTCAAAGTGAGGGGCACGTGACCCCTTCAGATTTCTGAGCTACAGCCTCCAGAAGATAAATAGCAGAATAATATTTTCTATATTTGATACAATCAAGTGCGTCATATCATCAGCTGCTCTCTTTCTGTACAATGAAAGTGTTATCATAAGTAGCCAAACTTACAATGTTTTTAATATTCACATTAAATATAAAGTCAGTCGTATTCAAAATATGTTATGGCATGACACCAATATCTGTTACTTAAGTAAACAGACAGGTTTTTATGCATAATTAATAAACTACATTATGCTACTTTGACCATCATAATCTAGGCGTCTATCAAGATATTTCATGATTATAGCTAGTTAATGCGTTTGGGAATGTTTTGAATATAAAAGGAAAAAAGTAACAATAAAACATAAGTGATATTGTGGCTGCTGTGTGTCACATGACCCCCCCATCATGCCCCTCAAAAATAATGAGTGGATGATGCAATTTTCTAATATTTTAAACAATTTATAAATGGTAACAATATTTCACAGTATTACTGTTTTTATTATATTTTAAATCAAATAAATGCAGCTTTGGTCAGAATAAGAGACTTATTAGTTTACGTTGCTATTTTAATATCACAGTATATTGCATTATATTATGTCCAAACATGCTAGAAGTCTCTCGTTCACAGATAGTATTGTGTAGCTTGAATCCTTTTGACTCGTTCAGAGAGATCGTTTTAATGTTAATCACTTTAATCTGGTTTATGAACAACTCTTCGATTCGTTTGAATCGTCAGCGAGTAGCACGGCTTGTCACGCTGTACAGTTATATAGAAAAGGTTGTTTAGTTTACTGTTGAGTGGAAAGTTATGAGCCGTAATATAATCATTTTAATGTTGTCACACTAAATTATATCATAGTTGCTTGTTTGCCAGTTAGATGCAGGTAAGTTATATAATATGATAATTATGTAATATAAAAAGAGTATGCCCCTTAAGCATACTGTAAATATTTAAACATCACATGAGCAATAGTTCCTGTATGAATAATTTTTGAACACTTGAATGAATGATTCAGTTATTCACCCGTAGAGATGAGTCATCTGTCACAACCTACTGCTGTAATTATGTAATATACAGAAAGAGTCATTTAAAATCACCACAACTAAAGTTTGCTAGTAGCTTATATTGTAGCAAACTACTTCTCTTAAAGAGGAAATGAATCTTGTTGAACTACTTGAGCTCAAATAGTGTGTGGTCTCAGTCGCAGTGATTTTAACAGTCTGTCTTTCTTCCTCAGGAACCCAGACGGAGATGTTCGGCCGTGGTGTTACATCGCAGATCTCGAGGACGGGATCTACTGGAAATACTGTGATATTCCGACCTGCCAAAGTAAGCATTAACATAGAAAATAGCATAGTGAACTATAATGAACAATGAGCACAAGCTAAATAAGGAACTAGTCCAAAAAACTTTAAGTTCCCATCATCTGGATTACGAAAACTAATATGCAAAACCACATTTTTTGGAAAGGACTGTAATTGCTCCATCAGAAATCACACTGTCCCAGCATGCACAGTTACGTTTGTCATCACGTGATGTTTTTGCCTTCTCCACCCAGAGATCGTATACAAGAGTCTGTGTGTGTACGTGTTTACAGCAAAGCATTAGATTGATACTTAATGTGCTTAACCTGTATTCAACATTGTTTCATATAATCAGTGCAGAGTTTTCTTTCTTTCTTTCTTTATATTAGTGAATACGTCTTTCTGTGTGTGTCTCGCGGGCATGTATGTGTGTGCATGTGTATACGAGTGCAAACTCATTTTCCTGTCAGTCAGATTTGTATAATCCCACTAAAGTGTGTTTTCTACTGTACTGGCAGGGAAACAGAATGTGTGTGTGTGTGTGCGTGTGTGTGTGTGTGTGTGTGCATGCGTGTGTGCGTGCTGTGTGTGTGTGTGTGTGTGTGTGTGTGTGTGTGTGTGTGTGTGTGTGTGTGTGTGTGTGTGTGTGTGTGTGTGTGTGTGTGTGTGTGTGTGTGTGTGTGTGTGTGTGTGTGTGTGTCTGTGTGCGTGCGTGCGTGCATGCGTGCGTGTGTAATCTGATAGCCCCTGCTCCTCAGTTTCATCTCACTAATCACACCCCATAAACAGGAGCTGACACATATATCACAGGATGGGTAGAATGTGAATAGAAAACTGAACAGCTGTGTCATACACCAGAAAACAGTCTCAGCAGCTAGAGCTCAATCTGAAGTTCTCCCAGCATATCATTCATGACAAGCAAATGCATAAATTAGGGCGCTCAATTTAACATGTTAATTTAGCTCAGTTAATTAGGAAATAAATGTATGCATTTAATGACCTCTGGAGCAATTCATGCTTGATGTACCACTTCAATTGTTTCAGGGGTCCATGTTCCCAGTTATATGCCATAATATGAAGCAAACAAAAGTGTGGCTCTGAGGAATTAAAAGTATTGTCAGATCAAATTATAATTTAGTTTTATAGTCCTACAGTAATTCATGTCTAATTTTCATAATTTTAAGAAATTAATATATTTTTTTCAGCAAGGATGCATTAAATTGATCAAAAGTGACCGTAAAGACTTACAGAGCATTTATATCTCAAATACATTTTGTTTTTAACTTTCTATTGGTCAAAGAACGAAGAATCCAGAAAAAGCTGTATCAAAGTTTTAAGAAAAATATTAACACAACTGTTTTTAATTGATTATAATAAGAACGTAATATGACAATGTTTCTTGAGCATCAAATCAGCTCAAAGAATGCTTTTTCTAAGAGATCACGTGACACTAAAGACTGGAGTAATGATGCTGAACGTTCAGATTTACCATCACAGGAATACATGTCATGTTAAATAAACTATATAAAAATAGATAACAGTTATTTTAAATGGCCTTGGTGAATTTTCAAGATTTGATTGGCTGAATGTTCATCTACACGGATGAACGCTATACTAAAAAACTGCATTTCTATTCCTTCCATCCGTGGTGTTTTTCAAAATCTCTAACCTTTCATATGAAACTTTCCTAAAACTCATCGAGAGCACATTGAAACGGCATAGAATTTCCACCTTTCTCACAACATTTTCTTCAGACAAATCTAGTTAAGATTGTTAGTTTATGGTCATCCATCAGTTTGATGTTGTTTTTTCCGTCATGTTCCGTGCTAGTTTAAAGCCTGCTTCTCGAAGTTTTACAGCCCATCTCAGGGTTGTGATGCGTGACTTTAGCCTAATTTTCCTCGCCGTACTCACTGTCCAGCACAATTACACTCACTGACCCATTTCCCAAAAGTGCCATACACACATTACTCTGTCTGTATGCCTCTGAGTGGAGCTTACAAAGCCCCTAATGCCCCTCTAGGCTGAGACTGTCTTCAATGGCAGGCACATTTAGGACAGCTTTTGTCACAGCCAGTTATCTTCACTGATTTGAGTCTGGTTTACCGTAAATGTGTTTGTGTGTACCGGCTTGTAACCCATCTGATTTTGTCATGTCCCAGATTTCCGTCTGCTCTCAGGGCATCGCCCATATCAAGTACAGCCCTCCACATGCTCCCGTTTCGGCTTGAATACCATTAGATGTGTCTTGGGTCTTGGGTGGCACCCTAAAGCCTCGATGCCCACAGTGTTGGCAATGAAAGCAAGGCGATTTGTTGGACTTTTTAGCTCCAGGCGGTCATTCTGCTTTTAAATCAGAAAGCAGTCGGCGCAATTGTAGCATCACAATCGACACGTGTACACACACCTGAGGCTGTTTCACTATTTGTGACGTGGGATGAAAGTATAGAATATACCCCGATCTCCATTAGGCACACGACACTGTCAAGTGCAAAATGACACTTATATTTGCCGTGCATATGAGAAAGGTAGATTTTCTCCCTTGTTTGTTCTATTTAGCTGTTGTTTTGTCCTCTGAATAACAGTAAGCTGTCTTAGATGTCTTATCATGTTAACCATCTGTAGACTTATTGTCTCTTTTACCAACACACACACACACACGCGTACACACACACACACACACACACACACACACACACACGCGCACGTACACACGCACACGCACACACACATTTATGTATTATTTCATAATATTAAAAAAAGGATGTAGAAAACTACATAGGACTTCTTGTCTATAATGGAGGGGCTTGATGTTTATGCCGATACACTGGAAAATATTTACTTTGGTACAATTTTCACTCAGAAATTGCTAGTAAATTTCAGAAAGAAATGGCGGCTAATGCACTGAATATATGACACTTTGATTTAGAAAGAGTGAAATGGTATTTTCTGGTAACAGTACAAGGTATTTTTACATTCTGGCACTGATTAACATGATGGGACATGTTTACTTTCACTCTGTGCTCTTTTATAGTGAGCAAATATTCAGTACGTAGGTTTGTTGCCAAATCATTGGATGGTTAACAGTCAAGCGAGAGTCGTAAGAGAACCGGCTGCATTCCTCACAGATAGTTTATTTTCTTAAAGTGAACAACAACCGCACCTGTTAAAGTAACCTGTCTTTAATCAATGCTCATGCTCAGCTATCGCTCGCTGCATGGTGTGTGTGAGGATCGGTTATGCTTGGATTTGATCCTTAACGTCCCACAATAACAGAGAAGACTGGTTTCAGTGCCACATTGATGCTGTCAAACAGGCATGGGACTGCTATCTAACGATATTGTATACGATATATGTATTAACTAACATGAACGGACAATTAACAATGCACGTACTACAGTATTTATTAATCTTCGTTAATGTTAGTTCATAAAAATACAGTCGTTCATTGTTAGTTCATGTTAACTCACAGTGCATTAACTAATGTTAACAAACACAACTTGTGATTTTAATAATGCATTAGTAAATACTGAAATTATCATGAACTAAGATTAATAAATGCTGTAGAAGTATTGTTCAATCTTAGTTCATGTTAACTAATGAACCGTATTGTAAAGTGTTACCGAAATATTTTGGGAAAAACAATATATACAGTAGTATTAACACAGTAGTGCTTTTTTTTTGGTAATTTTATACAGTGCTTATAATACTACCCAAAAATATATAATCCTAACATTTAACTCCATACCAAAATCCCAGAGAGCCAGACAATGAATATAAATATAAATTAATTAATATAAATACATCTAAAAATGATTTATGTTTGGGACGCTGTGAGCATGGAGACTGTAGTGTACACTGTAAGTTTGAAAACGTTTAGTTTAAATTATTAATATGAATAAACAGTGCTCATAAACGCTGCTGAGGTAGTATTCTCAAGTGAAGCATGTGGAGGCTTGGACCCAGAAACAGTGCTTCTTACGTCACCACTTACCAACCAGATACTTATGATTCCCTAAATAAATAAAAAACACTCATAAGAGTCATTCAGGAATCAGTGTGCTTCAGTGGTTGTGCTGTATGTTGTTGATTCTCCCCATAAATACGTGAGTCGCTAAACATTTCGACTGCACTGGTTGTGCTGCATGTTTTGATTCATCATTGCATGTGCAGTTCGGATGCAGATCTTTTAATCATAACTATTCCTTCAAATGCACACACAGATATGGTCATATGAATTCCCTCCTCTCTATCATGACTCTTTTTATCTCAGTGAGCAGACTGATGTAATACGTATAATGGTTCTTCATACCTGATCCTTCATCTTCATTAGCAACAGCAAAGCGTAAATGTCTGTTTTTTCTTCCCCCACGCAGCAGATGTTAATGAACCCTCTTGTGTTTTGGGAGATCAGAGACAGGTGCTGTTTTTACACCTCGTGACCCAAGGCAGGTCCAGCGAGGGATGAGCGATGCAGCTCTTTTCACTGTTCATTCCTGCTGTTTCACTCATCTGCCCTCTGAAAACACTTTAATTATGCTGTTTCTATTGAGAACGCCTCCCTCAATCTTTAATTAAGCATGCAGTCGCTCCCCGAAGGCCGTGGTGGTGAAACGCATTGATCTCGGCTTCGATTGTGTTGTAATACGGCCTCAGGCATGACGAGTGCAATGTGCCTGCCACCTTGCAGATGCACGGCATGGGAAAGTGTGCCATGAAGTTGCACAGCAGGGCTCACGTGTCCCCTGTTAAGGGGCCTTTGGTGTTGGTGTTCCTTGCATGTCGTAGATTTGTACTCGCGATGTTTGCAACGACCCCATTGACTTAATTCTCACTTTCTCTCTCTCTCAGTGTAAATCTCAGTTGCTAAATGTATGATAGACGCTCAGGTTGTGGGTAAAGTGTGGCATAACACAAACAAAAGCTTAGTCAGAAATGCCTACCCGTACACTTGTCGAATTCCCCCGAGCTGAAAATTAAACATATTAATAGTCTGTTTTTCATGGAATGATCGACAACATCAACAAATTAATTTCACTCCATGCAGATCCAGCTGTCTTAATGTAAAAAAGGAACAAAAGTTAAATAAAACATGTGCTCTGGGCAGGGTAAGTGTGTCTGTAACAGAAGGGACCCTGCCAAAACAAGAACACCGCTTTAGTATCTGAATTAATGACAGACAAGCAGATCCAAAAGAGGATGTGAGGACTCTTTTGAGTGATTTACCAACAAATCAGCAAACCCCAAATGTTTAATATAGTCATTTTATAGGTGTTTTACACCCAAACTGTGAAGTGCAGCACTAAAACTAGATAATTGGTAGTGTTTAAAAACCCTCCTCTACCCATAATGCACTGTGTTTCCCTGAAGCGGTGATCATACTGACAACAACCGGAAATCATTTTCAATGTGAAATAATGATTTGAAGCCCCGTGAAGTGCAGGTGTTTGTAGCAATGTGTCAAAGTTGGAGAAAGTTTGACTTGGAAGCAATGGGATGCGGAAGCTACCAATAAGAACGAAGACGTCACGTGAGAAACCTCCAGTTTATTTATTTGTTTTAGTCAATTTTGAGAAAATAAATGTAAAAAAAACAAAATATGATGTAATTCACATGAAGTTGTTTGCATCAGTGTGGCAAAGTTGAAGCAAGCTGAACTTTATTTATTTGTTTTAGTCAATTTTATGAAAATAAATGTTCATTAAATTCAAAATGTAAAAACAAAATATGATGTAATTCACATGAAGTTGTTTCCGTCAGTGTGACAAAGTTGAAGAAAGCTGAACTTTATGCAAATGAGTAGCAAACAAATGAGTTTTGTGACTTTTGAATGAATAAATGTTGAGTAAATTCAAAATGTGAATTAATATTCATTAATTTAATCAATTTTATAATTTAAAATTATCTATTAAAATGTATTTAATGATGGCATTATTTAAATTGCATTAGTGTATTTAAATAAATACAAAATAGTAATAATGGCTGATATTATTTGATCTGTCATCAAGCATCCTGATCCCTAAATATCAGTATCAACATTGGCTATAAAAAAACAGTTGGTAGAAGTTTGTGATCAGTTTCATTATTCTACATGATTTGCATCTGCCCAATGTAGGTATAATAAAACCGTGGGCATTACAAGATTTACATGTATTCATTGGTACTGTCAGCCCACCAATGTTAAAGCATCACGCAATAGCAACGCCTATACAATCAACAATACAGCAACCAAGTGACCTGCAGCAATAAAGCGTCTGTCAGTGTGAACGCCTCGCGAGAGAACGAGGTGTTGACACGAGTGTAGATGTGATCATGAATTTGTGTTGTGACAGCCAGAGGAATACGTCTGTGGAATAAACCTGTTGTTGTGGTGGGAGGCAGTCTTCTGTGTGGGCTTGTGTATGTGGACTACACAAAATGAGACTGTTAATAATGTTTTCTAATCTGTTTGGGCTTTATTATTTCAGTAAGTCAGCACTCTGTGAACTGGCACAATCAGATGCCTGTGGAAAATGAGAAGCCACACAAACTCTTTTCCAGGTTGTATCATCGGTTATTATTATACACTGAACAAAATTATAAACGCAGCACTTTTGTTTTCGCCCCCATTTTTCATGAGCTGAACTCAAAGATCTAAGACTTTTTCTATGAACACAAAAGGCCTATTTCTCTCAAATATTGTTCACAAATCTGTCTAAATCTGTGTTAGTGAACGAGATAATCCATCCACCTCACATGTGTGTCATATCAAGATGCTGATTAGACAGCATGATTATTGCACAGGTGTGTCTTAGGCTGGCCACAATAAAAAGGCCACTCTAAAATGTGCAGTTTTACTGTATTGGGGGTCCGAAAACCAGTCAGTATCTGGTGTGACCACCATTTGCCTCACGCAGTGCAACGCATCTCCTTCACATAGAGTTGATCAGGTTGTTGATTGTGGCCTGTGGGATGTTGGTCCACTCCTCTTCAATGTCTGTGTGAAGTTGCTGGATATTGGCAGGAACTGGAACACGCTGTCATATATGCCGATCCAGAGCATCCCAAACATGCTCAATGGGTGACATGTCCGGTGAGTATGCTGGCCATGCAAGAACTGGGATGTTTTCAGCGTTTCCAGGAATTGTGTACAGATCCTTGCAGCATGGGGCCGTGCATGATCATGCTGCAACATGAGGTGATGGATGAATGGCACAACAATGGGCCTCAGGATCTCATCACGGTATCTCTGTGCATTCAAAATGCCATCAATAAAATGCACCTGTGTTTGTTGTCCACAACATAAGCCTGCCCATACCATAAGCCCACCGCCACTATGGGCCACTCGATCCACAATGTTAACAACAGCAAACCGCTCACCCACACGATGCCATACGCTGTCTGCCATCTGCCCTGTACAGTGAAAACCGGGATTCATCCGTGAAGAGAACACCTCTCCAAAGTGCCAGACGCCATCGAATATGAGCATTTGTCCACTCAAGTTGATTACGACAGCGAACTCTAGTCAGGCCGAGACCCCGATGAGGACGACGAGCATGCAGATGAGCTTCCCTGAGACGGTTTCTGACAGTTTGTGCAGAAATTCTTTGGTTATGTAAACCGATTGTTGCAGCAGCTGTCCGGGTGGCTGGTCTCAGACGATCTTGGAGGTGAAGATGCTGGAGGTCCTGGGCTGGTGTGGTTACACGTGGTCTGCGGTTGTGAGGCAGATTGGATGTACTGCCAAATTCTCTGAAACGCCTTTGACTTTGGAGACAGCTAATGCTAGAGAAATGAACATTCAATTCACGGGCAACAGCTCTGGTGGACATTCCTGCAGTCAGCATGCCAATCGCACACTCCTTCAAAACTTGCAACATCTGTGGCATTGTGCTGTGTGATAAAACTGCTCATTTTAGAGTGTCCTTTTATTGTGTCCAGCCTAAGACACACCTGTGCAATAATCATGCTGTCTAATCAGCATCTTGATACGCCACACCTGTGAGGTGGATGGATTATCTCTCACTAACACAGATTTAGACAGATTTGTGAACAATATTTGAGAGAAATAGGCCTTTTGTGTACATAGAAAAAGTCTTAGATCTTTGAGTTCTGCTCATGAAAAATGGGAGCAAAAACAAAAGTGTTGCGTTTATTATTTTGTTTAGTATATGACCCATATTTAGCCTTCTTTAACATTGAGTTCAGACTGCTCTATCCATAAACAGTACTAGAAAAAAACAAAAATAATAAAATTCAGTAATTTTGTACTCTTTCCAAACCCGTAAAAATGTTTTTCCTTTGTCTTGTACTGATCGTTCTTTTTCATGCTGCGTATTTGGAACAGGACTTTGTAAAGTCTCATAAAAGCGTCTGAAGATGTACATGCTTTACATGATGAATGAAACTTTAACTTTATTTTTTTATTTATTTGTATTTACTGAAAGTGTTGATATTTTGGTGTATTTCTGCGTCCAGGAGTAGTAGCCATGTCTGATTCATGAATAAATCATTATTCTGATTTAGATTTGTTTCAACGAATCCGTTGACTAGGATCACAACATTGATCTATGATTACTCGGATTTGGAATATAATGTGTATATTCAAAAGTTTTGAATGTTTTAATGGTTTTGAAATAACTCTTTTGTACTCAAGTTGCATTCATTTGATGAAAAAAATAATATTGTTATTATTTAAAAAAAACAGTTTATTGTTGTAATATATATATTAAGATGGAATGTATTCCTTTGATGGCAAAGTTGAATTTTCACCTTCAGAAATTATTCTAATATGCAGATTTTTTTTATTTACAATTTTTTTTTATACTGTGAAAATGTATATTAACATTATTACTTTTACTCCCTATATTACTGTAAGATGTATTTAATATGCGTCTATTTTTAAATAACTTTCTATATACTTATATACTTATAATCTATATTCTTATATACTATATACTTATTTCTATATACTTACTTATTTTAATCAAATGTATTGATGGATGTATGCAAATGTTAATTTTTACATTTGTATTTTTTTACGCTGTTATTCGCTGTTATTCCACGCACTGACCCCTTAGTATTCCCTTCCGGCCCCTGGGGGTCCCCTGACAAACATTTATGGTACTGTTATGGTGCTTTCACACCTTTTATGAAGCATGAGATCTGTAGTTATTGTTGCTAGAAGAAAACAGCGACCGGCACATTATTACAAGTTCTCCTGCTGTGCTCTATGGAAGAAAGAATGCCATGTGGGGGAATAAACATGGTGAACAAATGATGCCAGAATTTCAATGTTTGGCTGAACTTTCCCTTTAAACGTTCAGAAAGCAATTCTAAGACATCTCTTTGTTATTTCAGCCCCTCTCTCTGGAGTGTATCTCGGCTCTCGACTAAAAGTGTTCCTGGCAGAGCATGCAGGGTGTGGCACAGAAAAGAACTTATGAAAAAAGAAACACCCACAATCCTCTGCAAAAAGAAAGAGGAAAAAACGTACCCCAGATGTCATCTGAATTGATGTCTGTAATTACCTTATTTTAATCACACGGAGAGAGAATGAAAGAGAGAGGCTCTCTCAGACGCGCTTATCCGTCGTTTCTGCCCAGTGCATTCGCCAAGGAGTGCAGCGTTTGATGTTGTGCTGTTTGTTATCTGGGTGTTTCTTTCCTTCTTCCTTTTGTCCGTCTCTCTCTCCTCGGCTTTTAAAAGCCATTATATCTGCCTCTCTGCTTCAGTAGACTTGTGACACGTCTATCACTCTGGCATCACCCCCATAAAGCCCTGCAATAATGAAAATCTGAATTATGAAACACACGGTTGACTCACCGCAGCTGAGATATGATGTGCGATATAAGGCCAGAGACCGTCGCTTCTGCTCTGAACTATATCACCGCTTCTAGAGCGCTTAAGAGAATATCGGGGGAGTATACTGAGTATTTCAGGACTCTTCAGAAGAGGGTTATTGGGAAAAGCAGACAGCTGGTGGCCTTGTGATGAAGGATCTGGGCTTGACACGGAAAGTTATCAATAATTACGTGCCACATGTGCTTACAAAAGAGCACGGACTGGTCACCTCAACACATTTATGATTTATTGCTGTTAATTCATTTACACATCAAATCTACCGTGTAATGTAATTTGTGAATGATATTTGGTTAAAAGAAATACTGTATTTCCTTCACATGTGAAAACTCTCACTGTGGTTACATTAATTGATTTAATACGTCAGTGGCCTACAAACTTTGAAGTTATGAATATCAGCTTTTAACCTAGTATTAATTATTCTGCTTAGTAGTTAAAACTCTTTTTAACTCTTTTTCACCTCCCTCTGTCTCTCTCTCTTATCTTTGTATTTTTCTATACCCTATTATAGTATTTATTCATATTTAATATTAGCTTTTATATTTATATTTTCATTTTTATAATTTTTTATATTTCTATTTGGCTTTAGTTTTTATTTTAGTTTTTGTTTTAGTTAGTTTATTATTTTAACTTAAGCTTATTTTAGTTTTGTTCTAATTTTCATTCACATTTTTTAAGATTTCATCCAATTTTAAAATGTTTAATTTAAAATTTAAGCGTCATTTCAAATATTAAACACACTTTTTAAGAGTTTTAGTGAACAGTAACAACACTGGTCAACGTGAAAATGTACTTTTTGGGCACTTTCTTCTTATTCTATCTGTTGTTTCAATGAAAAAAAATATTATTTTTCAGCAAAATGTAATCACTTTAATAAAAAAAGAAACAAAGTTTGTTCTTTCTGTACAATTGATACAATTTTTAATTTATCCAATAATCTGGAAAAAGAAAATTTGTGTGTGTATATATATATATATATAAAAGTGTGTGTGTGTGTGTGTGTGTGTGTGTGTGTGTGTGTGTGTGTGTGTGTGTGTGTGTGTGTGTGTGTGTGTGTGTGTGTGTGTGTGTGTAGTGTATAGGAAAAAATACATTTGCATTTGTTTTTATTGAATTATTTACAAATAAACAAATATATATATTTTTGAAAATAAATAATCCATTAAAAATGATTAAGCTAACTTTACAACTCTGCTTGTAATATGTCCCTAACATTTTTCTAAAGATTGGAGCGTAGCCATTGAATGAACATGTGATCTGAAGTGTTACGGTCTAGGCCTGTAACCTGTACATCAAGGTAAAGTCAGGTTTTTCTCTCTTTGTTAGTTATCACTTAGCAGATCGTTTTCCTCTGAAGTGATTTACGGTCAACTGCCTTGCTCAAGGGCACGATTGTGATTGTCATCGGTGTTCCTGAGACACATACAGCAATCAAACACAGAACAGATATTTCATCATCAAATATCAAAGTGTTTTTATGAAGCCTTTAATGATTTATGCATTTCAGCAGTGGAACCAGCCGCATTCCCAACTGTGTTTAATTTAAGACTCCAGTTCTTTCCGTGTTTAGATGCAGATGCAGGCCTGGCTGTAAAAAAAAATACATGTCTATGTGTGTGTGTGTGTATCTTTCCATTGTGAACGTGTGTGTTTCCTGAAAGCCGTATCTGGATGCGAGCCAGTCTAAACGAGGCACATTAGCACACGTAATGCCAGCCGAGCGCCTTATTAAAATCTTCAAATTCCACTCTTCACTTTGAAGTCAATCGCATTACTTTTAAAGCATGGATATGTGCAGTTGTTACTCACCTCTCTTTTGATGTTTTCTGAGGTAAGTTAACTAAAGAAACATGGCGTCGCCTACAAACAGCAGCTGTGTTGGTGAAAGAGATGCATGGGGGAAGCAAACCGTGTGCGTGATGAGAGGTTAAGGACAGATAAATTGATGGTAAAGTACAATCGCTCTGTCAGAAGCAGAAGACCTGCACTCTTTAATCTTGCATGAGGCCTGGAGAGCAGAATGTCCTGCGTTCAAGTTCAGAGCTATTGCTGATGAAGAGAAATTCTCTCTTTGCTCCTCTTCTGCAGGCATGCGAGAGTGAAAATGAGATTCTGTTCTCTGTAAAAGCATATCAGTGTAATTAAGGCTTTTGTTCTCTATCTATCCATCATAATTACATGCAGAAATTCCTGGCTGGCAGCGCTGGATCATCTTCGGATCGAGTCCACTAGAACAGGCCCGTGTTTGACTCATGTGGACATGGTTGCAGATTTACGAGGGGAAGGAAGGCGTTGCGCGGCAGTTTTTTGTGCTGGTTTATTACGCTCTGATTAATGAGAGGAACAGACTGTGGATTATATTGTACATGTCTGTGTTTAGACAAGCAGGAAAGTTGTGGGGTTTGCACAGTCTTTGTCTGTTGAACTCTCCTTATAGTCTGGCCAGCATTTTCAATAATACATTTACATAAATGAACACAAATTAGAGAAAATGTTGAGCTGAATTATTTCAGACCGGTGAGATGTCACTGAGGGCGGAGCTACGGAGCGTGTCGTAAAACTACATCTTTA
>CM050414.1:27832778-27842778 GCA_027564155.1 Gymnocypris eckloni scoliostomus
TAAGTTTTGTTGTGTTTTTAACGAATCCCTCTCTTTCTCCTTCAGTGCCTGGTAACCTGGGCTGTTTTAAGGACAGCGGTGACCCAACACCTCTATCCGGAGGCTACCAGACGTCCAACAAACTCACCATTCAGAACTGCATCAGCTTCTGCCGCAACCAACGATACAAGGTACGACTTCCAGCAAGTCATAGAACAGACGACGCGTAACGCTTATTACAACACCTTTTACTTTGTGTCTTAACGACTCAAACCTGACTACATCCAGGTCAGGTTCATTAATATTAATCAATGTTTTGCCACATGGATAGAAGCGTAATTATGTACTTACTATATGGTTAGGGTTTGTACCTGCATGTAATTATGCATGATTTATTGTTATTATAATAGTAAGTATGTAACGTGTAACAAGGACACCGTAAAATAAAGTGTTACCAATATAGCAATTCATGCTTGATATTATATTTAAATGCAACTTATCCAATCAGATGTTATAGCTAAAATTATTCATTTTATAAAACACAAGTTAACTCATTATGTGGGAATCTCACAGACAAAAATGAGAAATGATATTCTACATTTATACAAACTTTAAGGGATAGTTCACCCACAAGTGAAGATCTTGTCATCATTTATTCCCTCTCAAGATGTTCTGAACCTGCATTAGTGTCTTTTTTCTGTTGAACTCAGAAGAAGATATTTTGAAGAATGTAGGTAACCAACTGTTGATGGTCCCCATTGACTTCAATAGAATGGAAACAATCCTATGGAAGTCAATGGGGACCATAATTCTTTCAAATATCTTCTTTTGTGTTCAACAGAAGAAATTAATGTGTACAGGGTTGAAACAACTTGAGGGGTGAGTAAATGATTACAGGATTTTCATATTTTCTTACTACTTTTCTCTTGTTTTCTAGTATAAATATCTAAACATTTATGAATCAAGAAGCACTCATTTGATAAGTAAAATGACTTATGATATATAAGATATCTGCTTAAACAAGCAAAAATATCTGCCAATGGGGTTAGAACAATGATCTTAATTCAAAGGCTAAACGAGAATATTTTTCTCGCCCCATTGGCAGATATTTTGGATAGTTTTAATATCAAACAGAAGTTTGATATTTTTTTCAGAACACAAGATATATTTTACATATACGACTTATACATAACATAAGTCATTTTACTTGTAAAATAATGCACCATGATTATTTTTATATTTATAACTAGAAAACAAAACAAAAATACTAAGAAAATCATTTTTTCAATTAATTTCAAATTTATTTGTGTAGTGTTTTTCACGATACAAATCTCTTCAAAGCAACTTTACATAAAATGCACATTTCTATTTTAAAGTTTCTACATTATATTTAGTATAGCTTATCAGTGGTGACGATGTCAAGTTGATGTTAATTTTTTTGCAGCGTATGTCTTTAAAATTGACAAAAGCTTTAACTAAAAATAAAATGAAAATAGAAAATATAAAACGGATTCAAAATAATAAATATTTAAAAAACTATTAATATACACGCTTAAAAATAACCATTTTCCTGGAATAGTGTTATATATTTTTGTCCTGACTTACTCAATGTATTTTTCACACTTTATAATTAATACAAATAATCAATATTTGTTCTAGATGTCACCGTGTGCATCTGTTCGCGTGGGAAGAAGTCAATAATATATATAGTATTTGGCTTGTTTTTGAGCACCGTTGGATTGCACTGGCGTGACAGAATTATGAATCTTGATTTTTTTCTTCAGCTCGCCGGCATGGAATCAGGCTATGCTTGTTTCTGTGGCAACGACATCGATTACCATCGTCACGGTGACGCTCCGAGCACAGAGTGTAACCATGTGTGTTTTGGAGATCACACTCAGCCATGTGGAGGCGACGGACGCGTCATAGTCTTCGACAGTATGTTTTTATACTCTTATTATCTGTGCAAATGAAAGTTAAGGATGCTGATGATCCTCACAAATCTATAGTTAATGTACCCTCTTCCTTTCATTATCCCGTAAAAGATAAAGCTGTCACTTTTCTGTCACAGCAAACGTAGGCACTTGTGGGGGAAACTACACATCGCCCTCCGCAGTGATCTACTCTCCTGATTTCCCGGACAAATACAAACCTGGCAGGGTCTGCTACTGGACCATACAGGTACAATTAATGCTTTAATATCCTAATGGAGAGAGAGACAAAACTCATAATGTGTACCTGGCATACTGAGAGCCGTCTCGTCTTTGTCATGTCGCTCTTCCAGGTTCCAGGTGCTTCTGTCATTCTGTTCAACTTCACTTTCTTCAATATCGTGGATCAGACTGATATGGTGGAGCTGTTGGATGGCTTCTCCAATCAGGTGGTGGCACGATTTGATGGCCGCAATCCACCGCGGGACATCGTGAACATCACTGCAGACTTCGTCATTTTGTATTTTTACTCAGACAGGACGAATGAGGCGCAAGGATTTTCTGTTCTTTATCATGGTGAGGCTTTCTTTTGAGTTAACCTTTGATTGTCTGCTTAGATACAGTATGGACACGTCCCTGCAGATATAAGTGTGTGGAAAGATTACACTACTGTTCACTACTGTCTTTTCTTTGTAATTAATACATTTATTCAGCAAGGATGCATTAAACTGTTTTATATACAGTATCTCACAGAAGTGAGTACACCCCTCACATTTTTGTAAATATTTTATTATATCTTTTCATGTGAAAATATATATATATTCTTGAGCAGCAAATAAGACTGGAGTAATGATGCTGAAATTTCATCCTTTCCATTTTCTAAATACATTAAAATATAAAACAGTATTTTTAAATGTAAAAATAATTTAGGTATTTATAAATACTGTCTTGCAATATTGCTATTTTTTGCTCTATGTTTGATCAAATGAATGCATCTAAAATAACAGTTTCTTATGCTTGGTGAGCATAATAAACATTTGATAACACTTTTCTTAAAGCCTTTATATATAATTCATAATTAACTTAGTTTTAATGCATAGAACATGGCTTGTAATGCACCTTATAATACATTACACAATCTCGTGAATAATTGTAGGCACAGTTAATGCATTATAACACTTGTCAGTTCATTCTTACACTATGCATTTTAAATTTGTTATTATTATTTACGACAATATATAATAAATTACAATGCACATTATGAATAATTATGCATTATATAATTTAATAACCCTTTATAATGCATTATACATAAACGCACGAACAGGATAATTTTCACATCATTTTGTTGCAAAAACTCTAGTCTACTTCCAGTTCTCAAAAGTCTTGTGAACAATTATTCTGTATGTGTTTTATGGCCTTATTTCAGTGATTTAAAAAAAAATTCACTAACCACACATAAATATTGTTTTCTCAAGATGTACTTTCATGCTCCTCACATATTACTGTAGCCCAGTTTGTGCTGAATACAGTGTTTTCAGATCTAAGCCAGTAATATTCGTTTAAGATACTGAAAAAACACAAATGGCAGGGCATGTCAAAACTTCTCCATAGCCCCAAAACACCCTCAGATCCCAGAGGGTTAAGTAAAGTCTTACCAAACTTAATAAAAACACACTTTTGAGCAATTTTTGTTGGCATTTGCAGCACACTAGTATATAGATGGCCTAAGAACAACATCAGAAGTGATGACACCAAACACTGTCAGTTTTTTATGACTTTAGTATAAAACAGACAGAAATGTAAATAAAAGCCAAATACATCTAAGCAGTGCTTTAGGGGTGCTTTTTGTCATATCTAAACAATTTTCCGACACGCTGCCTCTTTGTGTTGTGTTGTGTTGGGAGGCCGAGTTCAATAACCACAATCTGAGGAAGAATAAAAGGGAGTGGGAAGTATGAAATGGAAAAAGGTTTTTCTGAAAGAAAAGGTCAGCAAAGCAAATTGGCTTTCACTATTCACAGAACCTTGTTCCCTGCAGGCACCACATACTGCGTTTATATCTGCGGCGCTGAATGAAAGACGTGATGTTATTTTGAAAGAGCTGAGAAATCTCTCTCTGTCATGTCTGGGAGGGCGGTCAAAAGAGACGTTATGAATGTTAATCAGATGATGTGTATCTTATCAAGATTTTGTTTGTGTTTCATTTCCCCCCAGCTTTAGGAAATCAAGCCGTCACACCCCTGGAGGAGGATGATGATGGTGATGAAGAGGACGCCAGAACAGTGCAGCCGCATACGGGAAGCACTACAGCCAAATCCAACACCAGTCAGAATGTAAAATCCTCCCTCCGGTACTATGTAATCACATCAAGTCCTGCAGACATGCCAGGTCAGTGGCATGAACCGGGCTGGACCGCGAGCCACAGCACCAGTATGTGTCCAGTTCTCTTCATTACGCTTCACTTCTGCTCCTCTTTCTCATACTCAATATCAGATTACTAGATATCATTCATACTAGACACAGTCTAGTTCACTGCATACGTTATCAAACAACACATGGTGATTACTCTTACTACAGTTCACTGCTTACTCTCTCATACATGTTTATATTCAATACACATCGTTTTATATATGCTCAGAAATCTGTTGCCAATGTATATTGTAATTATTTTAATTTAAGAACTAAAACAGTATAGATATAGTTAAAATGAATACAGGGAAGGAACAATTATGAGGAATAATTTTACACTAAGACAATTCAGTTTGAAATAAATGCTGATTGTTTGAACTTTCTGTTTATCTTTAAAATATTAATTTAAGATGTAAAAAATCTTACTGACCTGAGCAGAGTTCATTTGATTCATTTTTTATGTATATACTGTATATCAAACTAAGAATAACATTTTTGCTATTAAAGATTAAATCAGAGATAATATTGAACATTAAAATTCACTAAACTTACTTAATAACACAGTCTTTAGGCAACCTAATGCCAACTATACAGTGCACTACAATCATCACAATATTCACAATATTGCTTCATTTTATATTCTCAAGAACAGACTTTAGCTGCATGCTCCGACTTTAGTTTGATTATTTTATGTTGATTTTTTTATTAAAGTCATGTTTGGCAGTTCCTCCCTCCTTCTTTCATGGGTCTTGAACTTTGTAACATACATGCATACATTTTCCTTTTCATCCCGGTGACCCGTTTTGTCTAATATTTTCTGTTTAGTTTAATAAATAGGACCCTTTAGGTGCAAAGGAGCACCTTTTAGAAAAGATTTGTTTTATTATTTTTTCTGACAGTGCATTATCCACCACTGTAAAAAAACAAAAAAGAGATCCCCTATTAATTCATTATGATTTCAGGGTAGTAACATGACCTTTATTTTCAGAGCTGGGGAAATGATTAATCATTGTTTTTATTGTTAGCTTTTCAAATGTAGCTTATGTTAGCTCTGTGTAACCATCCGCTCTTTACACTAAAGTTACTCAAGTTCTCACTAGTCAAACCTTAGATTTCAGTACTGTGATGATTAGGCTGCATTAGCTGTTTATATTCAATACACATCGTTTATATATGCTCACAAATCTGTTACCAATGTATATTGTAATTATTTTAATTTAAGAACTAAAAAAGTATAGATATAGTTAAAATGAATACAGGGAAGGAACAATTATGAGGAATAATTTTACACTAAGACAATTCAGTTTGAAATAAATGCTGATTGTTTGAACTTTCTATTAATCTTTAAAATATTAATTTAAGTAAAAAATCTTACTGACCTGAGCAGAGTTCATTTGATTAATTTTGTAAATGTATATACTGTATATCAAACTAAGAATAACATTTTTGCTATTAAAGATTAAATCAGAGATAATATTAAAAATCACTAAACTTACTTAATAACACAGTCTTTAGGCAACCTAATGCCAACTATACAGTGCACTACAATCATCACAATATTCACAATATTGCTTCATTTGATATTGTCAAGAACAGACTTTAGCTGCATGCTCCGACTTTAGTTTGATTTTTTTATGTTTATTTTTTTATTAAAGTCATGTTTGACAGTTCCTGCCTCCTTCTTTCATGGGTCTTGAACTTTGTAACATACATACATTTTCCTTTTCATCCCGGTGACCCGTTTTGTCTAATATTTTCTGTTTAATTTAATAAATAGGACCCTTTAGGTGCAAAGGAGCACCTTTTTAGAAAATATTTGTTTGATTATTTTTTCTGACAGTGCATTATCCACCACTGTAAAAAAAAAAAAAAAAAAGAGATCCCCTATTAATTCATTATGATTTCAGGGTAGTAACATTACCTTTATTTTCAGAGCTGGGGAAATGATTAATCATTGTTTTTATTGTTAGCTTTTCAAATGTAGCTTATGTTAGCTCTGTGTAACCATCCGCTCTTTACACTAAAGTTACTCAAGTTCTCACTAGTCATAACCTTAGATTTCAGTACAGCTGTGATGATTAGGCTGCATTAGCTTTACTGTCACTAATACACGTGTTGTGTTTTACAGTGTGGACCATCTACGCATTAGCTGCTCTGCTAACGCTAACGGTCGTAGCCATGGTGGCTAAGCTGCTCCTGCATCTCACTGTGAAGTAAGTACATGTCTTATGTTCTTCAGTTTGAGATGCTCATGTGATGCTGATTGATTTCACTAACTCATCTTCCCCATCCCTGCTGAAAAAAACAACAGACACTATCACAAAATTTGTAATGGTTATAATGGGACTTGTATTGGTTTTAATGGAAACTATAATGGACCCTGTAGGTTTCTACTGGTTATTGGTCGTTGGCTTGTTAAAACCACTAAATCCCAATCTAATATGTCCCAAAACACACTACAGAAGACCATTTGTAATGGTTTTAATGGTTAAAGTTGATGGTTTGTAATGGTATTTGTAGTGGAAACCATTATAATTGTCTGTGATGGCTTCTGTTGATTTTTCCAGCAGGGATAGGAGGCTTTATTGCATGTAAAGGAGAGTCACACTTTGATTTGCTACTTTATCTGATTTATAGCGTTAATGCATTTTGCTGTTAATGCATGTCATTTGGTTTGACCAGGTGTATTGTAGCATGCATAAACGTCTGATTTGAATCAACACCACGCTCTCGGTCCGTATCTGATGTATCTGTCTTCCCTCTCAGATCCCCGTCCATCCCGTCAATCAGCGGGTCGGATTCGTGCGCGCAGAGCACCACGTCTGAGCCCTGGATCATCTTCTACAGACCTTCCACCATCTCTCTGTTTAAGAAGAAACTCAAGAACCACCATGGAGACCTCAGCCCTCTCGTGGGAAACTAACCTCACCGCCTCTGACCTCTACGGCTGCTTCGGCCCCTAAAGGATGCACACACTGTACACAATGCTGGTCTTCTGCTGCTGGATCCGATCCATGCCTAATTCACTTCAAACGACCAGCGCAGGGCCCTAAACATGCCGATCGGTTGTTGGTAAGAAACTGTGCAAAAAGAGCTCGCGCTTACTCTCAATTTGCATCTCAACCAATCACAAATCATGTGACAGGTGCACATATGCACCGAGCGATTTGATTAGCAAAAGAGTGCTGGGATGCTTCTGTTGCCACAGACCATTGTTGAAAAATGGATGTGGTGCTTTCACAGATGCGATCAGCTGATAAGCGTCTGCATTAGAGACTCTCTGTGGAGCACACTGAAAGACAAAACCACTTACGTAACAAAAATAACGCCAACCAGCCCCTGTGGAGGAGAGATACCATTCAGTTTGACTCTAATGTAGGTCACCTGTTGTTGAGGAGCACAGAACTCCTTTCTTCAGATGTAAGAGAGCTGGCTGAACCGGCGGAGGATTGATGTCACAATCATGTCGAGAGCAATTCGGACTCAACAAGAAAGCCTCGAGAGAGAGAGAGAGAGAGAGAGAGAGAGAGAGAGAGAGAGAGAGAGAGAGAGAGAGAGAGAGAGAGAGAGAGAGAGAGAGAGAGAGAGAGAGAGAGAGAGAGAGAGAGAGAAAGAGAGTGTGTGTGTGTGAGAGTTTGGATCTTTCTGCATTGCCTTTAAGTGCCTTCAGGACTGAAAAAGCCTCTTTTGTCTGTCTTCTAAGCTGTCACAATGTCTCGATGATGTAAACAAGCATTGATCCTTCAGAGTATTGAATTGCAGATGAGAATAAGCACTAAGGATGTGTTTTTTCTTCTTAATGTAGTCCTGTGGGTGTCATCGGGCATATTATTCCAGTCAGGTTTTCGACTTGAGCAAGAGAAGCATTGTGATGGACGTTGTGTAATTCTGTGTGGGAACAATCGAACGTCATCCCTCTTTTCATTTCACTCTCCAACAGAGGCAGTGGTGAAATTCTTCCAAAACAATTTGCTCTTTCTCCCCTTCACCACAACTTGAGCTTTCACATTCTGAAGCACTTTTCCAGCCGGCAGAAAACCATGCGGATCACTGCACTGCTCGCTGCGACTGCATGTGCTAACTGGTTAAAAAAAGGGTTAAAAATGTTTTGTCAGCATTTACTCGCCCTCGTGTCGTTCCAAACCTGACTTTCTTAGAACGCAAAATGAGATATTTTGTAGAATGGTTAACTTCATCCATACATGTCATTGAAAGTCAGAAAAAAAAGTACACTGCGCCTCATTCATGAAATATTTTGTTTGTGTGTGTGCGTGCGTGCGTGCGTGCGTGCGTGTGTGTGCGTGTGTGTGTGTGTGTGTGTGTGTGTGTGTGTGTGTGTGTGTGAGTGTGTGTGTGTGTGTGTGTGTGTGTGTGTGTGTGTGTGTGCATGTTTATGTGGTTTATGAGGACACAAATCTGTATAATGACATGGGTATGACATAGGTATAACAAGGAGAAGGTGATTTATGAGGACATTTTCAGTGTCCCCATAATTTAAAACGCTTATAAATCATACAGAGTGAGTTTTTTGGGGGGAAAATAGAAATGCACCGTCTCCTGTGAGGGCTAAGTTTAGGTGTAGGGTAGGTGTAGGGCAATAGCACATACAGCTTGTACAGTATAAAAACCATTACGCCTATGGAGAGTCCCCGTAAACCATAAAAAACATTTGTGTGTGTGTGTGTGTGTGTGTGTGTGTGTGTGTGTGTGTGTGTGTGTGTGTGTGTGTGTGTGTGTGTGTGTGTGTGTGTGTGTGTGTGTGTGTGTGTGTGTGTGTGTGTGTGTGTGTGTGTGTGTGTGTGTGTAAATTGTTCATAAAACAGCTCTTCAAAAACATTTCAAAATGTTAATTATTATGAAAAAAACCTGCTCCTAACCATGCATACAAAGTCAACAGTAGTTTCCAGTTTATTATCGATTATTCTGAGAACCAGTATTTGTCCACAAGCTGAACACTTTTACTGAATCATTTGTAAATTATAAAAATAACATTTATTAAAATAAAATGTAATGTAAAAAGTCGCTGACGGGACGATCTCTGTGAACCCATGTCTATGTTTTACCTGATCATGCATCGATTTTTGTAGACATTTTAGTAACTCTTTATTGAAAGACTTTAATGCATTATAACAAGTTATAAAAGGGTTTAATGCATTATAATTATTCATAATGTGCGTTGTAATGCATTAAATCGTCTTGTAAATAATCAATACCGAATTTAAAATGCATAATGTAACAATGAACTGATAAGTGTCATAATATATTAACTGTGGTTATAATTATTCATGAGATTGCACAGTGCATTAAGGTGCATTGCAAGGCATAATTAATGCATTAAAACGACTTTTATAATGCATTATATAAAAAGGCTTTAAGTAAAGAGTTTCCACATTTTTAATGCCGTATTTGTATAATACAAAGCTAGAGTTGTGGTTATTAGTCTCTTATTGGCCTGATTAACCAGCTCTCCATAAAACAACCAAAAAGTCCTGCAAATGAATAAAATAAACATTATATAGACACTTTTGTAAAATGCTTTTATAGATGTTTGAGCTGGTTTTGTTACACCATTCTGACCAGCAGGCATCACCAGATTTTGATGTTTCGAGCACTTTAAAAAGTGAATCATTTTGTGAAGCAATTAGTTAAATTGATTCAGAGTTATGAAGCTTTGCTTC
>CM050414.1:27847778-27867778 GCA_027564155.1 Gymnocypris eckloni scoliostomus
ATGGATGGAAGAAACAATGGTTTGTAGTTCTAAAACCTCTAAATAATGAATTTGTTTCTTACACACACGCAGCTTTTCACTTCACAAGACGTTAACTGATGGACTGGAGTGCTGTGGATTATTGTGCTGTTTTATCAGCTGCCGACTCTCTGGCGCACCCATTCACTACAAACATCCATTCTAACGTGATGTAATGCATTTCTCCAAATCTGTTTTGATAAAGAAAAATGGCATTTTGTCCAAGATGTCAATGAGTTAATTCATTTTAGTTTAGTTAATATTTAGTGTTGTCAAACAATGAATCACATCTAAAATAAGTTTTAGTTTACATAATATGTGTTTACTGTGTATATTTATTATGCATATATAAATACACACATATGCAGGGAAGAAAAATTTTAATATTATATATTAAATATATTTAAGTAAATATATATAAGTAAATATTTATGCTACATATACAGTATGTTTGCATTTATATATACATAATAAATATACACAGCACAACACACACATATATTATGTAAACAAAAGGTTTATTGTTGATGTGATTAATCGTTCGACAGCACTATTAATATTACTGAATACTAATAGTCTTTTAAAGTGAACATGTACTCTAGATCAGAGTCTGTGGAAGAGTTGAAGATGATCATATTTAGCTTCTATTGATCTGAAAGTTTGAAAACCCTTCCTTAAATTGAGCTCTGTGTTATTGTGGCTGCAGGCGACATCTCTTTCCGCTTCCTGGACTACACTCGCTCGATGTATGATCGTCAGCAGCGGATGAGAGTAAAGTCCCATCAGACGCCATCGTGGCAGGACATCGCCGATCATTACGTGTCGGGCGAAGCAGCGCCTCCACAGTCGCACGCAGTGGTGTGTGACATCAACAAAGAAATGCTCAAAGTTGGTAAACAGAGGGCAGAGAAAGCAGGAATCACGACAGGTGCCGTCATCTTTAACCCGCTGGGGTCCGAGGGGGTGTTCTGGGGGCCTGGAGAAGTTTTGACATGCCCTGACTTTTGTGCTTTTGGCCAGTTGCTTATAAACATATAAACAGCTGAAGTCTGATAACTGTGTAATAGGGCTGTCAAAAAAATTTGAATTTGGAATAATTGTCGAATTTAAAATAAAAATCCACATTTTAATGCAAAAACGTTGCATTGTAATGTTAGGTGTGCGTCGGGCTGCTTATCAGAGGCACGAGATACATGTGTGTCTTTTGCATTTGAAATCTTTTCAAAACGCGATAGCCAAATGAGTTTCATGCCATTTTGCTGTGTACTGAACCTATTCACTGCTCCATCAATGTTTCATGCCAAATCGCTATATTTCCTTGTTTAAAATGTACTGCAAGATGCAGTTCTTTTCCAAACCGCTATTGCGCCGAACCTGTTTTACTTGCGATATGTCCTCTCGATCAATCAGAATTGTTCGATGCAATCCAACACGCTTTGAAGCGTTTGTTTGTTCAGTCTTCAAAATGAGTGCTTTAAACTCTAATAACACTTTTGAGACCTACACCTGGGGTAGAAACAGACTGGACAAAGAAAATCACAAAAACAACAAAAGAAGGTTCTCAGGTGGCGCCAATACCCACTGTGGGATGTCAATGTAACAGATGTGTATACCAGTAAAGGTGGTGTTTAACGATTACATGAGGCTGTAGCCTTTGGCGTTGTTAACCCCGCCTCCAGCCAAACCCGGGTTGAACCCGCTCGGCGTGATGGTGTGGACGTTACATCAACACAAGGCTGGTCAGACTGTATAGTATGAGTCCCTAATGTTATATATTGCATGTTCTCTTTTTTTTTTTTTTTAAGACAAACCAACATAAAAAAGGATGGATTATAGCGTTAAAAAAAAAAAAACTTTTATTTATAATCATATTGTTGTTTCATTTAGCAATCATTGTTTAACATGTTCAGACTGAGCCAACAGACCATTTTAACAGGATAAATTGAATATTAACAAAATGTATGGGTCTAGGTAAAAAAATGTCATTTTCATGAAAACTATTAAAATGGATTTATAGCGTTTTGGAAAAGAGCTCTTCATTTGAATGCTTTTGTTAGCCAATCAGTTGAACCCACTAGATGCGGCGCTGCTGTGATGTTCATTCAAAAGAGAACATTAATACGGAGATGATGATGTTTACGTCAAAACCGAAACCGTTCACACAGAACACATATCTCACATTTTCTACAGGGACATCTATCAGCGTTGTATTCGCTGCGTGTTTAGGAGGCATATAACATTTATGCAAGTTCATCTTATAAAAACCCTCTCAAGGCTTTATGGTGGTTTTCCCATCCCACTGCATCTCGTGCTTTTAAATGAAGAACGTAGACCTACTCTTTGTGATTGGTTTTCGGTCCTTTGTAAAACTACATGCATGATGCTGTTTCGTTTCTAATTGTTCAAGCAACTTAATTAATTATATATGGTTTAGAGACATTATTTTAAACACTATGCACTTTTTTTCAAAGACAGTCGTGTTATTATATTATTGCTTTGAAGAAATGGTCATTAGTAATATTTTGCTCTGCGCCCTCTTGTGACCTCAGGGAGAGAAACCAAAAGCTTTTCCCCCCCTAACTGAAATTATGCCTTTTAAATTCGAATATAATTTGAATATTGAAATTAGAATTTAGTTTTTCAGCCATTTTGACAGCCCTACTTTGTAATCAGCACAAACTGGGCTACCATAATATGTGATGTATCTACATGATTGTGTTTTGGAGAAAGCAATGTTTACGCGTGCTTGGTGAAAAAAAAAAAGGTTTAAATCGCTGAATTAAGCACTTTGTGAAACCAAACACTTGTTTTGGAGGGAACTTCTCATGTTGATTTGGTTGTTGTCACATGTTTGCAGGTCTTTCGTGGGTCATGGGCGATGCAGAAGAGCTCCCGTTCGATGACGATCAGTTCGATATTTACACTATTGCGTTCGGCATCAGAAATGTCACCCACATAGAGCAAGTAAGGACTCTGCACTCCGCATCCGTGTGCTTGAACACAGGTTAAATCTAGACTAAACACATCACTGTACTGAAAGCCATTTCTTTCCTAACGATCTATGCTCACCAAGCCTTTTCTTTCAGATTTTTTAAACAGTTACATGAGTGCTCAGGTGTTCATTTGTATTTTAACATTCAAAGTCTTAAAATGTAGGCTATTGTAGATCTTCTGTCGTCATTATCTTTTCTTCAATATATTACCATTAAATCTTTCTAAACATGACAAACTATATATCGTTGGAAGGTCCAAGACTCTAAATAGATATTGTACCACTTTTGTAAAAATTATGTAGGAGCATAGATTAATTTTTGACAACGCACCTCAAAACATATACACCATAACAGGGCTCTGATCTTTGACATAAAATTCTCGTTTCTTTTTCCTATCACATGTTTAGTAATCATCATATATTATATCATTTAAGCTTATAATCTCATAATTCATCCTGTGAACACCGTTTTTGATCGGACATTGCTACCATAGAAATGGTACTTTAAAATCTTTTAGCGGGCTCCTCCTTTAGTGTGTCATGAAATGTGTTTCTTATAGAATGACAACTTTTTATAATCTTGACAAAATACATATCATTGGAAAGGTCTGATCTCAAGATTCCATATTTGGTGTCATTTTCTGATAAGAATAATAGTGATTGATACATTTGTGACAGAAAAGTGCATTAAAAAAAAATTCAATGTTTGAATGGCACCTGGCTGTTTTATGTAAACACAATTGCATAATAACCTCAATTTTTTATATATCAACGATTTGAAACACAACTTATTTAGACATTGGCTTTAATTTTATGCAAATTTGATTCATATTTTGTAAAATATTTGATATAATATACAATAATAATTGTACATTTTTTATTTACAGTAAATTTAAACTGTACTTTTACTTTCATTTTTGATATTCACTCTGCAATAATCTGCTGATTGTCTTCTTTAAAGAGACCAACCTTATAAATTTAACTTTAAATAGTGCACTTTCAAGTTTTTCAAAATGATTGTTAATGTGTTCTGAAAGTAGCTAAAAACTAGCAGACAATGCATTTACAGAACAGAATGTTATTTTAACAACATAAATATTATTGGAAGTTTTATTTTTATTACAAGTCATACTTTCTTATAAGAAATATTAAATACAGAGAGCATCTGCACATATAAAACAACAACTCTTAATCTATATCTACTAGCCAATTGAGGCATAATGATATTGGGATATTATAGCAAAGACCCAAAAGGTAATAATGTTAAGCTGTTATTAGTTTATGAAACGGAAGCTTACTTTTATTACAAAAATATTTACCCAGTAAAGTAATTTTTACGCCGAAGACGTAAACTTTAATCTAAAAGGTAAAATGTTATAATATATTAAGATGTCAAGACTATTTGCTGTTTTGATGTTCAAACATTAACTTCCCTAAAAAAAGAGATACAGCCGATGCTAATTAAATGGGGGGGGGGTCTGATCTAATATGGGGTGCGTTTCCCAAAAGCAAGTATGATCTATCGTTACCAATAGTGTTCAATGGAAATAACGGCCATAGTTAGCTAATGATGGTTTTGAGAAACGCATGATTACATATACTGAATCCATAAAACACTCGATTTTAACCTTCATGCAGGCTGGCGCTCAGCCAGAGAAAGACGAGCTCAGAAAATAGAAGAGAAGCTCAGTGCTTTTCATATTTCATAGTGTTTTCAACCGAATAACATTTATTTTAGGTTTCAGATATTTAAATCCACTTCGATTAAGTGACAAAGACAAATTATTTATATGACAAGCTGCAATAATCCTTTCAATTAATGGACGACGTGTTTTATTCCTGTCAAATACACATTGTGTAGGTTACTATAAAGTGTACTCCGCTAACTGGCCTCATACTTTCATGTATTAATAGGTGAATTTACGTGATGTTAATCTGACAGATCCACACGGCAGTGTCCTGCACATATTATCAACAGGGTCATTATTGTGCGCCTGCATAACACGTTGCTGTGAAAGTAATAAAATGATATGTATAGTTGATTTCATGAATTTAATATGGAGATTTTGTATAATTACAATTGTACGGTGACGTAATACTGCCATCCACATACTATTGTTTCCACTCAATTATGTCGTTATAACGAGATCTTTTCTTGTAATAACGAGATCTTTTCTCATTAAAACGACATACTTTTCTCGTTATAACGACATATTTTTCTCGTTAAAACGACATACTTTTCTTGTAATAACGAGATCTTTTCTCGTAATAACGAGATCTTTTCTCGTAATAACGAGATCTTTTCTCGTAACGATCTTTTGAACGAGATCTTTTCTCGTGCTCGAGATCTTTCTCGTAATAACGAGATCTTTTTCGTAATCGAGATCTTTTCACCGTAATACGAGATCTTTTCTCGTAATAAGATCTTTTCTCGTAATAACGAGATCTTTTCGTAATACGAGATCTTTTCTCGTAATAACGAGATCTTTCTCGTTATGCAGATCTTTTTGTTATAAGATCTTTTCGTTATAACGAGATCTTTCGTGTAGATTTCCTGATACTTTTCGTAATAACGCATCTTTTCGTAATACGAGATCTTTTCTCGTAATAACGATCTTTTCTGATCTTTTATGTGCGACATGCTTCTCGTGTGCATTTTTCTCGTTAACAGATCTTTTCTCGTGTGCGACACTTTTCTCGTTAAACGACATACTTTTCTCGTTATACACATACTCGTTATAGCGACATACTTTTCTCGTAATCAGATCTTTTCGTAATACGAGATCTTTTCAGTTATAACAGATCAGTAATACGACATACTTTTTCTCAATACGACATACTTTTCTCGTTATAACGTTTCTCGTTATAACCTCTATTACAAGATCTTTCTCGTTAACGAGATCTTTTCGTTATCAGATCTTTTCGTAACAGATCTTTTCGTTATACTCTTTCGTAAGAGATCTTTCTCGTAATAACGAGATCTTTTCGTAATAACAGATCTTTTCCGTAATACGATCTCATACTGTGCGATCTTTTCGTAATAGACATCTTTTCTCGTAATAACGACGATCTTTTCTCGTAATAACGACGATCTTTTCTCGTAATAACTAGATCTTTTCGTAATACGAGATCTTTTGAATGGAGATCTTTCAGTATAGATCTTTTCTCGTAATACAAGATCTTTTGTAATTAGATCTTTTCTCGTAATAACGAGATCTTCTCGTAATACGAGATCTTTTTCGCTAGATCTTTTTGTAATTAGATCTTTTCAGTAATACAGATCTTTTCTGATGTAGATCTTTCTGTAATACGAGATCTTTTCGTAATAAAGATCTTTCTCGTGTTAATCTTTTTCTATACTGTACTTTTCGTAATAATTTTCTCGTAATACATGAGTTATACGACATATACTTCTCGTTTGCAGATCTTTTCGTTATACAAATCTTTGCTCGCAGATCTTTTCGTAATAACAGATCTTTTCTCGTAATCGGCATCTTTGATTACGATCTTTTCTCGTAATATACGATCTTTTCGTAATATATCTTTTCTGTGTCACATCTTTTCTCAATACGGCATCTTTTCGTAATATTAGATCTTTTCTCGTAATAACGATATCTTTTGTAATCCGATCTTTTCGTAATATTGACATCTTTCTCGTAATAACCATCTCGTAATACGGCATCTTTTCTCGTAATAACGATCTTTTTCGTAATACACGATCTTTTCTCGTAATATATCTTTTCGTGTGAGGATCTTTTCTCGTAATAACAGATCTTTCATGTAGATCTTTTCTCGTAATAACAATCTTTTCAGTGTATAGATCTTTTCTCGTAATAAATCTTTTCAGTGCAGATCTTTTAGTCGAGATCTTTACGTAATAACGGATCTTTTCTGTAATAAATCTTTCTCGTAATACGGATCTTTTCTCGTAATATACATCTTTTCGTAATAACGGCATCTTTTTATAAATAATGACGATCTTTTGTAATATGCATCTTTTGTAATATACATCTTTTCTCGTAATAACGGCATCTTTTTCAATAATACGGCATCTTTTCTGAATAACGATGATCTTTTCTCGTATGCCATCTTTTCTCGTACCGCGGCTCTTTTCTCGTGTCGCCGATCTTTTCGTAATACGGCTCTTTTCTCGTAATACGATCATCGTAATAACGTGATCTTTTCTCGTACGCAGATCTTTTCGTAATAACGAGATCTTTTCTGTAAACGAGATCTTTTCGTAATGAGATCTTTTCCGTAATAAAGGATCTCGTAATACGAGATCTTTTCGCATTGGATCTTTCGTGTCGCAGATCTTTTTCTCGTGTGCAGATCTTTCGTAATACAGATCTTTTCTGTAGATCTTTTCTCGTAATACAGATCTTTTCGTAAACGAGATCTTTTCTCGTAATAACGATCTTTTTCAGTATAGATCTTTTCTCGTAATAGCATCTTTTCTCAGTAACATCTTTCTCGTAATGCAGATCCTCGTTAAAACGAGATCTTTTCGTTAAACGAGATCTTCTCGTTACGAGATCTTTTCTCGTTAAACAGATCTTTTCGTAATAGCGAGATCTTTTCTCGTAATACAGATCTGAATACAAGATCTTTTCATAATCGAGATCTTTCTCGTAATACACATGTTTTCGTAATACAGATCTATAGCACTTTGTTATACGACATACTTTTGTTATACTCTTTTCTCGTTATACAGATCTTTTCGTTATACAGATCTTCGTTACCAGATCTTTTCTATAAGATCTTTTCGTAATCGAGATCTTTTTCGTTATGCGATCTTTTCTCGTTATAACGACATAATTGAGTGGAAAAAATATTATGTGTGGGCAGTATTACGTCACCGTACAATTGTCCATTGACATAATATATCAGGAATAATAAACTGTAATTGTATGTAGGCACTCTTGAGGGCCCTAAGTTCGCTTATGCCTTGGGCCGGCTCTGTGCTACTATATTTCATGTTGTGGTATTTCTTCATTCACGTATCTGAAGAGTGATGTTTGACGTCTCTGCTCATCCTGTCACTGTAAGCTGTTATCATTAGTAGTTTGAGATGATGACTCTTTTGGCAGGCTCTACAGGAGGCGTTGCGTGTTCTCAAGCCTGGTGGACGGTTCATGTGTCTAGAATTCAGCAAAGTCACCAACCCTCTCCTCGCAAGGTCATTGAACCAGTGTTGCTTCCTTTAGATAGGATTATAGTTTTAAATCATTGTTATATTTGCAGTTTTTTGTCATTTTTATTATTCATTTGTGTTGTTTTTGTACATTCGATTAAATGAAAATGTGACTTTTACATTTTATTACAGTTAGCATTTAGTGCAAGTAACAAACATGTTTGATGGTTTTCGTTAACTATTGCTAGTCTTCACGTGATGTACCTCATGAAAACCTGAACAGGAGCTTTGCTCCAGCTGTTATTTGCAGATTGCATCAAGTGATAATATAGTAAAATGCAAAATTCAGTTTACACTTTATTGATGATGTATATTTTGTACAGGCAAGAGGATAAAGTCAGAATATTAACACAATATGCAAAGTTTCACATTAAATGGCTTGCCATAGAAAACCATTAGAAGGAAAACACTGAAACATTTAGCGGACTGCATTAATATTCTGGTCTCATCTGTGTAAACTATGCATCATTAATATGGTGATTACTGAATTTGATCTTTTCAAATGTATTACGGCACTTTAAGTGTTTTTACAACGTTTTGTTGCATGTTTATTATTGAAATATTGCTTAATATGGATTGCAAATGGCCAAAACTTGCATTTTGTTCAGAAATAGCTTAGTTTTTTTTCTTTTGAGAGTTGATATAATATTTGCGGCTGGGAAACAGATGAAAAATTGACACGCTTGTGCTGCAGTTCTATGGATGCTTTGCCCTCCAAGTTTTGTAAAACTGTTCAGAGTAGGGTTATTATTCATATCTTTCAGTCCCTTAACACTGCCTTTGTTTGACTTGTTCACTGCATGCAGGTGATTTGATTTTGTAAATGCACTTTGGATTTATTGCATATTGTCTATAACTGTTTTTAATCTTTTATTTATTTTAGAGAGGTTATATATACAGTGTATAGTATGTAAACTGTTCATGTTTGTTTTGGCCAGGCTGTATGATGCATATAGTTTTCAGGTGATCCCTGTGTTGGGTGAAGTGATTGCTGGAGACTGGAAATCATATCAGTATTTGGTGGAGAGCATCCGAAAGTTCCCAGACCAGGTAATAAAATCCACTTCATGTTACAGCAGATTTATAGACATGACACAATATGTTCTCAGACAGTTCATGCAAGTGCAGTCATTTCCTTGCTTAAACCCAGTAAAGTTTACATGTCTATTTTCAATTCACCTTTAATAAAACTGTGTTGGGTCTTGAACTTTAAGAACCTGTAAAGCTGTTTCACCAGCTGCTGGTCAAGGTTTCTTTATTTGTCACATAATAAATTATACAGGGTATAATCAGTAGTGAAATGTAGTAGGGGTTACGTTAAGTTTTTATTTCTGAAAGTTTGTCCGTGCATTTTTTAAGCTATGCTAATCTAAGCAAAGAGTAAAATAACCCAGAATGACGAGAGAGCTTCATCAAACTGTGCCTTCCTCAGGAAACATTCAAGGAAATGATTGAGGATGCTGGCTTCTTCTGTGTCCAGTATTTTAACCTGACCGGAGGAATCGTTGCCGTTCATTCAGGATTCAAGCTCTGAGCGTCAGCACACAGCGAGTGTTGTCTTCTCTCTAAATGAACTCTGACAAGAACGTGTGTTGTTCAACAAATGAGTGGAGGACATTAAAATGAACAGCGTTTGACCAGACATTGGGTCTCAGCATGAAGTCCTTTGTTCGTGTGGAAACACTTTCACTCTCTGGCCGACATTAAAGTGTTGTTGGTTTAATTGAACTGTTGAAAATGGCTTAATTTTTAAAGGCTGATGAAATGTGAGCACTATATTTATTTGTACAAGATGGACTGTGTTTGGTTTTTGGCTAGTGCTGACCTAGTAAAAGATTAAATATATTTTGTTCTTTGATCTCATTACAAAATGTGAGTTTAGTAATGAACGCTCGTTCAGAAAGCTGAGTCTGAATTACTACCAAAGTGGATAAACACATACTTGGATTTAGTTCAGAACCTGAAAAACATCGCTGTGATGTTGTGCTTGGCGGAAATGAAACAGTCAAATGTGTTTTACTTTAATAAAACCATATATTTTTTAAGATCTTTGTACACCGTTACAAAACTACTAAATGTTTTGGTCAGAGAATATTTAATCGTCTTGTGTGCAATTACCATGTATTTACAAAGTCTCTTATTAGTTCTCTCAAAAACAACAACAACCACCTCACAGACACTCTGAACATAAGACATGGCTTAAAGATAAATATATTAGTCAATAAATATTCAGAGAACATATTCCATTCATGAAATGTGCTGCTATACAGATACAGAAATATACACAGATCAAGCTCTAACATTTGTAAAATGATAATGGAGAAAATAATTATATCTTTAAAAAATATTAATTATTGTACACATTTTCTTTTATACAATCTTAAGTGCTACAAACAATACGAAATATTAAATAGTGACTCAAGTACCCAGAAAAGAAATGCTATATTTGCAGTACATATCTCTATGCAAGGCAAGAGTAGATTCTTGTTACGGCACTGTTTTAGTCTATGTATAAATAACCGCCTGTGTAAGCTGTACGGGTACATTTCATAGAAACAGTATAAAATACTCTGCAAAAACAGAAAGGCATGATGATATGATGGTGTGTAAAAGCATGAGTGCAATGTGTAATTATGCGGTTTTTGATATATATACATATACCACTGCATTCCAATCTCTTTAAACCATTATACTTTGGTGTCTTTCTGACAAACTGTTAGCTTTAATTTATAAAAAAAAAAATATTAGGGATCAAATACTAGACATGCTACACCTGTAACCCTCGAGTAGTCAGGTTCTAATTCAGTGGTGTTTTGACTGTACCCTGGAGACAAACTAAACTTTGGTGTGATATATATTTAGCTCAGTAGTCTCCATTGATAACGTATATTAAAAAAAGCTTTTGTATTGGTCTGTTTCTGAACTGAAAACATAAAGGCCCTGAGAAGTGACGAGAAAGAGGGAGGCGTTTATATTCCTAGCTACGTTACCTCAGCACCTGATGTGCACTCCCTCAAGATGCGGTGTCCCATTTTGGTTTTTATTTCTCTAAACGAAATCCTTTAATTGACCGAGATGTACGTACATGCTGTATGACTTCATACTGCTCACGTGCATGCAATATGTGTAAAAGAATCATTCAAATCATCGTAGCTAATAACACGGAACTCAGGCATAATCTAAATAGTCGTAAAAGTTAGTCATATACATTTACAGACATTTTCCCTGGTCCTAATCCAGTCAAGAAAGAAGCATATCATTGTGACGCTTCGTATGACTCACATTTCTGAGTTTGTGTTGCATGAGGAAAATATAGCTTTGTACTTTCGCCTTCTATAAATATTGAGTTGATGTGACAGATTCTGAAGGCCACAGGAATGAACAAGATCAATGCTGAAAATAAAAAATACATGTTAATTTGAAACTCAAACCCTTTCTGGTAAGTACACTTTTAACAACACTGTTAAAAAGTTTAACATTTGTTGATTTACAAGAGCTTGTGCTGTGTTCTGGGCTTCCTATCAGAGCCCTGATCCATCAAACGACGCTTTGCCGCCCCCTTGTGTTTCAGACGCGGGAAACAGTGCTCTTGTCTCTTGACCTCTACATTGTCCTGAGGTGAAAAACAAGCCACAATGCTCCTCGGAAATTCTCTCCTCACTCTCTATAGGAAGTCTAGGAGGGAGCAAACTTGTTTGTGGTTCTGGACCCGAGTCTAATTCACAGTCTGTATCCTCAGGAATTATGGGTATCCGCTGCGCTACCTCGCAGCATCCCTGTCCCATGCAGCCGTCGCTGTCCGTCTGAGCGTACTGTACATTAACCGAACAATCCTCAGCGTAATGACTAGTGCTTCCTCTGTGTACAGTCATCTCTGTGTAGAAGCAGCACGGCAGTCCGTCGTAGCTAACGTGATCCGGAGACGGAAGCTGCTCGGTGCTAACGCTATAAAAGTTTGGTGGGGAAGACTCCGCGGCCCACCTGCAGTGTCCCCGGTCATCTGCTTCCTTACCTTTACGCTCCAAGTTTAATTTGGGTACCTCGAAACAGCAGTTGCAAGCTACCCCTTGCTCTCCACAAGGCTTCACAGAGCTGTGGCACCTTTCTACCACAGCGCCCTCTAGCGGCCCGGCTGAGGCAGTGCTAGTAAGTTCCCTGGTTTCCACGGAAGAGTGGCTACTACAGTTGGGCTCCAGGCTGCAGTTAGACAACTGGTCCCCAGAAGCGTAACACGCTCCAACCGGAGGTTGTAGGCAATCCATCATACTTGGGGCCAAAGTATCATCAGTTTGAGAGGTGGCAGCAAACGCCGTCCCGGCTTCCCCAGCCAAACCCCGACACGGACTCTTACTGCGGTACACATAGGGATCGTAATCGCTGCTTAGCGAACTCCGGAAAGTCGAGCAGCTCCCATATACTCCCTGGTTACTGACTTCTGTACAATCCAACATGGAGTCGCTCGAGGAGCAGTGGCACTGACCCGAGCTGCTGCTGCTGTCGCTTCCAGGACAGTCCGCAAGGTAACCGCTACACACGGAGCGATGCCCATGATAACAATTAAGTCCCGAGGAGCTTCCGGCGTCACCCAGTCGGGAAGAGGAAGCCGGTGCCATGTGCACCACAGTAGGATACAAAAGTCCTGGCTGGAAGGGTCGACTGTGACCTTTGTGGAGTCCGTTACCTTGCTGACCTTCAGGTTGTGGAAAGGTCAAGCCCTGGAAATAGTAGTGCTGGTACATGGTCTCGTATTGCGAATAGCAGGCGGCACGAGAAAAATTGCGTCCTTGGAATTTGGGGCGTTTTAAAGTATGGGTTTGCGGATAAGCGCGGTGCTCCAGGCCGCAATGGTGCGGGTTTAGTGTGTGCTCCAAGTGGAGGGCAGGGTAACCCCGTATAAAGGAAGATTGTGGAGGATAGATGCCTTGCTCAGGGTGTTGGTCCACTGTTAGAACAGTGATGGGGTTTCCATGGGGGTCCATGCTGGTCCGAGTAGGGAAGGCCGTCACTTGTCCGGCTCTGTGCACCCTTCCTGGATAATGAACAGGGAGCACGACTCTCTGCTGGCGGCTGTGGACTGGGTTTCCCGGATCAAGACAAACAGCACCTGTGTTTCCCTTTTTTTGTTCTGGGTGGAAAGTAGAAACACATAGGTCAGAAATGAACTGATACATTCCATACATTTGGACGGCAGAGTCGGCATCTTATGCTTACCAATAATGTTGTGCCTGCAGTGTGGACAAGTGTGGTGCTGAAGTAGCCAAGGGTCCACGCATTTCTTGTGGAATCGGTGTGCACAAGGGATCACTCTCAACTCCTGTAGATTTGAAAGGAAAGGATTGAGAGGTCAACAGATCAGTCTTAACATTGTTGTGGGCCTTACATAGGTTTTTGACAGATTTTAGACTATCGTCTCTATTACAGTTATGCACTCATGTTGCATTGCTGTGTCCCGTGGTCACAGAAATATCTCGTTTGCACACATTTGTAAGCATTGCAGATTAAAAACAAGTGATTTTAAGCTGTTTAAATGCAAACAATAGTGCTATATGCACATACTGTCTGTGAGACTGCTTCTGAATGAATCCGATGCTCAGCGACAGTTTTGTTGCTTTATTGGCCTTGAATGGCCTTATATGTATGAAAATGACCGTCTTTGCAAGTATCCTCATACGCTTTCCATTGATGTATGGTTTGATAAGATAGGAAAATATTTGGCTGAGATACAACTATTTGAAAATCTGGATATTTACAAAATATCTTCTTGGAACATGATCTTTACTTAATATCCTAATGATTTTTGGCATAGAAGAAAAATCAATAATTTTGATCCATACAATAATTTTGATCCATACAATATATTGTTGGCTATTGCTACAAATCTCAGCGACTTCAGACTGGTTTTGTGCTCCAGGGTCACGTATTGGATCCGGATGTTTGGTCTTAAAGGGGAAGCGGCTTATTATTCCTCATGTCTGTCATTCATCTTAATCAAACAATGGTGAGAGAAAATCTCACTGCTCTTAACTAAATCACGAAACTTAATCAAAAACACTGAATAATCTTCACTGTGTAAATTAAATATTACATAGAGACGACTATGCAGTGTTTTTCATTAAATTAGGCTCTACAATGTAGCATTTCTTATTTATTGCCGTTTTTTGTCCTAGTACTTGTAATTAGTTTCTTATTCTTATTTCATCACTGACTGTTTATTTATCTTCAGTGAGCTTGAGTTATTCTCTGTTCTCTCGTTTTTTTGTGTGAAATTCAAACTGGTGACATTATGAAAATTCTGTGGTACCAAAACTTTTGATATAATTTTTTTTTATTACAAGCAAAATAAGTATATTGTGATTTATGTAGTTATTGTGATATATAATTACTCATATCGTGACATAAGATTTTGGTCATATATATACATATTGAAGCATCCTGGGATGCAATATTTGCAGGCCACCCCAAATCAGACACCCACAGGTATGCATTATTTCCAAGTAACTGATGCTTTAGAGGGGTGTCTAATCCTGCTCCTAGAGGGCCAATGTCCTAAATAATTTCCCTCCAACCTGCAAGTGTTTAGTACCCCGGAAGACCGTTGAAAGTGCGTTTAATTCAGGTTGGAACTTTTTCAAATTGCTAAAAACGACATAATTCAATGTAAACTGAAGATGGCGCCACCGTTACATGGCATGCCAGTGCTAAAGATGCAAAAAACTGTCTTAAAACTAGTGCTAACAGGACTTGTAACCAGCTACTGCTTAATAAGCCCAACACTTCAAACAAGGTCTCTCAAAATCAAAAACTTGAACAATTTCGACCCCTTCCAAGAAACGATCCCCTGTGCTTTCAGAAGTATTCTCTGTCCCCAAGCATGACTCATCTCCTCCCTCTGCCTTCTTCTCTTCATCATCACAGACAAACTCTTTGATGCTTTGATCCTTTTATATTGCCACTTCCTCTGTGATTCCCAGAAGCCTTGACTTCTTTGTTGTGTGCTTTTTTAGCATGGATCATAATAGCAACGACGAATACAAATACGTCACCAGCAGTGCTCTTCATATACTATGAGACAAAAGAAGTGCAGGGAGGCTAAGAAATGTATGTTTAAGACAACATTGTCAAGAACCCCAGAGAAGCCCATTATAACCAAATCAACCAAAATAAACTAAAGCATGACTCATTGTCCATGGTTCTGCAGTTTTGGTTTGCATCCTCCTTTAGTCGGTCATTTGGTTTTGGAATAGATTAGAGGAACTGACAATGTGAGGAAATACTGATTGTTGGGCAAATGAGTAATATTGTTTTCTAAAAGAAGATCTTTACCTCGCCATCGATGTATTTCTCAAGGCATATGGCACAGTCTGATGTGGAACTACTGCTCACGGAGTCTGATGCTCCACAGCTGGCCTCACGCTGACCCTTGAGTTTAGTCTTGAACTTGCGTGTTTCCATCTTCTCCAGGGCTTGAATGGCCATCCGGTTCATGGAGCTCTGACAGGTGGGGAAACAATTACGCATAGTGGAAGAGATAGACGGAAAACATGGCATGTCAGGCATGCAACAGACTTCTTTAAATTGAACACATGAAACAAATGAATTGAGCAATGAGGTGAACATTTAGACCCCAAACTGCACCGTGGAGCCTCACCTGGCTGCGTCTTTGCTTGAGCTTTATCTTGATGAGGAGGATGAGGCAGACCAGAGACACCACGACAAAGAACGCCAGGAAGATTCCCATGTCAAAATACTCCGTGGGCTGCAAGAGGACACAGCGACAGGGAAACGGCAGCACATTTTAGAGTATGCAGGAAACCTTACATACACAAAATACGATTACAAACTTTCTAAAATACAACTTTCTTTGTGGGGCACTGAGATGTGTCACAAACAGCCAAACACACCTGCTCTAGACTTTAACGTAGATTACTTTGAAGAAATGTAACTCTGGAGAGTTTTATACCAAGCTCTGCACTAACCGACTGCAAGTAAAACACTGCTTAAAATATTATTATATTATATATTAAAAAACATTAGTACTCTGTAACTATCTGTAAGCAAAACACTGCTAAGAAATTATTAATTTATTATTATATATATATATATATATATATAATCTAGCACTCAGTAACCATCTGCAAGTAAAACACTGCTTAAAAATATTATTATATTACATTATATTATATATTAAAAAACATTTGTACTCTGTAACTATCTGTAAGCAAAACACTACTAAGAAATTATTAATTTATTATTATATATATATATATATATATATATATATATATATATATAAAATCTAGCACTCAGTAACCATCTGCGTAAAACACTGCTTAAAATATTATTATATTACATATTAAAAAACATTAGTACTCTGTATCTATCTGTAAGCAAAACACAGCTAAGAAATTATTAATTTATTATTATATTATACTATATTAGAAAAATACAGAACACTAGAACTGTAATTATCTGTAAGTAAAACGCTGCAAACATTTTTATTCATTATAATTTTATATTATTATATTACATATTAAAACATGACAAAAAACTAGTACTATGCAACCATCTGTAATTAAAACACTGCAAAAAAATGATATTATATTATATATAAAAAAACTAGTACTCTGTAACCATCTGTAAGCAAAATACTGTTCAAAATATTAATTTATTATTATATTATATTATACTATATTAAAAAAATACAAAAAACTAGAACTGTAACCATCTGCAAGTAAAACGCTGCAAAAATGTTTAATTCATTATATTTTATATTATTATATTACACATTAAAAAATGACAAAAACATCTAGCACTCAGTAACCATCTGTTATTACAACACTGCTAAAAAATTACATATTTTATATTATATTATATATTTAACAAATCTAGTACTTTGTAAGCAAAATACTGCTAAAAATATTAATTCATTTATTGTTATATTATATAAAAAAGGAAACAACTAGAACTGCAACCATCTGTAAGCAAAATGTGGCAAAAAATATTAATTTATTATTATATTATATTTAAGAAATTACAAAAAAATAGTACCCCGTAACTGTCTGCAAGTAAAACCATCTGTAAGTAATTTATTATTATATTATATTAAAAAAAAATAAAACTAGAACTGTAACCATCTGCAAGTAAAACGCTGCAAAAAAATTTAATTCATTATATTTTATATTATTATTATTATATTACATATTAAAAAATGACAAAAAAACTAGTAACCATCTGTAAAACACTGCTAAAAACTATGAATGGATTATTCTATTATATTCTAGAGTGAAACGTTGATTCATCTCTACTCATGTTTTAATGCACGCTGCACAAGCATCAACTCTTACTCTTGGAGGCCGATGTTGGATTCTGGCTCGTGCTACTTTCTGCTTATTGACAATGTTCATCAGTTTAACCGCATCGGCTCCTTTGACATAGACCACCGGCCTCTTTAAAGGGTCCTCCGAAACCTGGTTCAGCTAGAGAAAATGATGAGAGCAAAGACAGATCGTGAGACAGATACATCAAGCTCTCATGCCAGACCACTTAACAATTAAAAGAGCAGCAACAAAACCCATTACGCTGTGAATTACATCTAAAGATGCACTTGGAAAAATACCGTAAGTATACGAATGAGGAAACCGGGGAAAAGCTCTCCAGACGACATACACCCATGTGAAAAAGCAACCTATAGAGTCCAGACATGGAAAGTGTGGTTGGCTCTTTCTCTCTATAGAAGGGGAAAGGAGCAGTAAACCGATTGCATGTTGTGGATATGGATGCTGGATTTAACCTCAGCCTACAGCTCCAGTCTGTAATTAGAGAAACCTGAGGGAAATACCAGGGATATTCAAGCCTCTATTTCTCCCTCTGTCGTCATGTCTCTCATGTCAAATATGGGAAGTTGAAAGACAGTCATTTAAGTATCCCCCCTCTCTTATCTTCCGAGTCCATTTCCATTCAGTGAAAAGATGCACAGACTCAGGGAAAGCCTCATATCGCAAAAAAATATATCTTAGTATTTGTTCTTGAAACAAGGTGCATTTACTTTACAAGTAAAATAACTTAAGATATTAGGTCTTGCTTAAAAAAATTATAATATACATTTTGTTAGTTTTTGCTTAAAGCAAGCAAAAAAAATTGCCAATGGGGCAAGAAAAATATTTAGTTTAGGCTTTGAATATAGATAATTTTTCGTACCCTATTTGCTGATATTTTTATCAAAATTCTAAAACTTTTTTTTTTTAGAAAACAAGACTTAATATCTGAAGTTATTTTACTTGTCATGTGAATGCATCTTGATTCCAAAATGTTTAGATATTTTTACTAGAAAACCAAGACAAAAATACTAAGAAAATATATTTTTTGCAGTGCACATTTCCAAAACGTACGCCTCTATTTTTTCCGCATTGCATTTATTGCATGTTACAACAGAAGCAAACCAGTCGCCGTGATGCTGGGTGTTTCTGAGGTAGAAGTCAGCTAGATATGCAGTCGCTCGGTTGTTGGTTATTGGCTCAACCTCAAGCTTTTTTTTTTTAAAGCGACGCCACACATATCTAAAGGGTCAGACAATCAAATCCTATGGGAGTTTATGGGATTTATTCAGCCATTCATTTACCAGGCAAAAATTAGATCAGTAAAAAAAATTGCATGCATTTTTATAAAACCGCACTATATGAGGTTTCACAGATGTATTTGGTAATGTACGTCTGCTCACTGGGGAAGAAAAGAAAGAGAGAAAATGAACACGGAACTAGAGCAGGTGATGATGAAAGCGTTTGCCCCGTGATTAAAACTCTCCTCGTCCTCCCCAAGCCTCGAGGCTTCACGCTGCACTCTGTGCGACCGAGGAACCGATGAGTCTGGACAGAGGAGCTGGCGCTGGAATGTGGTCTACACAGAAGCTCTTTTATCCCGTCTGTACACCGTTTAGGGAGAGGGGAAAAAGGCAAGTCTGGGCCTGGTTTGGAAGAGAGAAATACCACAGTGAAAGAGAGGGGAGTGGAAAAAAAAGACCCTTGGTTTCTCAAAAGCAGAGACAAAGAAAAGGACTTCCGCAGATCAGGCTTTTCCACAGACAGCGGTGAGAATAGGTGCTGCTCCACGGTAGTGCTTCCATGCAAATAAAATGGTAGTGGACCACAAACTATTGCCAATGAAGAACCCCGTTTGTGTTTCTTAAAGAAAACACCAGTGCATCCTAACTCTGTGGTCCTTAGGTTAAAGACAGTATGCCGAAGGTGCCCAGATTACATAACTTCTCAGAATTATATCACTTTTTCCATTGTTAAAAGTTGATCTAGAATTTGCTTAGATTCTAGTATTTTCATGATGTTTTCCCATCAAAAACAAAAGTTCATGTTTTAATGGTTTTGAATGAAGTCTCTTATGTTCACCGAACTGCATATATTTGATAAAAATATAGTAGCAACAGTAATGGAAAAATACATACATAAAGAATATATTTTATTCATGTAATGAATTTTCAGCATCATTACTCTAGTTTTCATCGTCACATGATCCTTCAGAAATCATTCTAATTTGCTGCTCGAAAACATTTATAATTATTAATTTTGAAAACAAATGCAGCTTAATATTTTTCTGGAAAGGTGAGATTTTTAAAGTCCCAAAGAGCAGCATTTACTCAAAATGCATTTTTTTTATTATACATGTCTTTACCTTCGATCAAAGAAATGCATCCATGTTGAATAAAATATAGATTAAAAAATGGTGTCATTTAGTTTTTTTTATATGCATGCAAAGAGATGTAACCACCAATTAAACACAATTCACTTC
>CM050414.1:27872778-27902778 GCA_027564155.1 Gymnocypris eckloni scoliostomus
AAACTAAAAACTTATAGAAAAATTGTATATACTAACCAGAGACTAGTAAAATGACAAAAAATTAGCAAAAACTTAAAATTCTAAATATAAAACCTTTAATGTAATATAATATATAATATACAGTATAATATAATAGCATCTAATATAACAGTATCTATATTATATTATCTCAGTGACACACACACACACTGTTATACTTAATCTTTTTCAATATTAAATCTGGTAATATCATTTTCGATAAGCAGAGTCACAGTTTTCAGGTGCATTGAAAGCGTTTAATGGCATTTTCACCTAACTGTTCTGGTCATGAAAATCATTTAACTAAACTCATAAAGAGAATCCTAGTCAATGACATCTTTTGAGCTGAGCGTGACCAGAAGAATATATAAATCAATATAACAATTTACATGAGTCTCCCAGGTTTATGTCTTTCCAGATGCTGAAAAATAAACAATAAGATGTGACTGATTCACACAGAGACATGTGGAAACAGACTTCATACTTTACATCTCTTTGCACTTTAATATTCACAGGACAATATTAATCACGATTAAAGCACTACTTTTGATTTATTCATCCAAAATTTGCTGTGACATTCAAAGTTATTCAATGAATTTGATTTATGTCTGTATTCCATGATACCATCCACATTCTTTGTATATCAGAAATCATAGAGCCCTAAGAGAGAGAGAGAGAGCTACTGTACCTTTACTTTAGTAAAATAAACGTGACTGGATGCAACATACAGATGAAGTTACAATTGCTAGAGAAGCACAACATCAACTTGAGCTAAAGTGACTCGTGATGTCCAGCTGGTCAACTTCTAGACCCTTGAAGCAATCTTCAATCTTTCTGAAATTCTCCTCCTCACCCCTTTTTATATCTCAGCAACCCTACACTCTCTGCACCGCTATAATTAAAGTAATCAAGTCCTCAGAAAGCAAAGCTCTGCCATTACGCTGTAATTTCAGGTTGCCTTCTGGCCTTTGGGTTTCCTCACACAGATAACAGGCACACTTTCCTCATTTAGGTTTACTTGCATGTGGTGGGATTTTTTCTATCACACACTTCATTTTCTCTGTAAGTGCCAAGACATTATTTAGGCAAGTCTTAGATTCTTACAGGGAAAGAGGAAATAACACACACACACACAACCAAAAAGCATCCAAGGACAGAGCTGTGCCTGCTTGGTTTGCCTAGTTCACTACACATGAAAACCCAAACAGCACACTTCAAGTTTACACTGAGGTCCTTACTAGAACCACAACACTTGACATGAAGAGACACAGGCCAGAGCTGCTCTTTTGCTTTAGATTTCTGCTGTTGAATTCAGGTTTAAGTGGAAAGAGAAACAGAAGAATTGTACACGAAGGATATCGACCCTAAAATGTAAGGTAAACTAGGTAAAAACACCCATCCACATGACTTAATTAACTGCCTGAGGATGCTGGTGTAACAGTGCATTCGTGTTTTTAATATCCCTGCAAACAGTGGTTAATGTGGTATAGTGATGTTATCTGATGTCTTGCATTAATATATATAGCCTAGTACTGATCGATCACTGTTGTGGTCTATCATTCTATTCCAAAATACTATAGAGAATATTGTGAAATCATAATTGTACATTTTTGTGTGAGTGTGTGTAAAAAACAAATGGTGTAATTTTAACTGCAAAAATATTGTAAAAACACTAAGAGGAACAAACAACAACAACCTCTAAACATATTAACAGTAAACTGTACAATATTCATTTACAGAAATCCTGTTAATGTAATATAATATATAATATACAGTATAATATAATAGCATCTAATATAACAGTATCTATATTATATTATCTCAGTGACTGAAAAAACACTGTTAAGAGGGCTACTTAATCTTTTTCAATATTAAATCTGGTAATATCATTTCGATAACCAGAGTCACAGTTTTCAGGTGCATTGAAAAGCGTTTCGAATGAAAGGAGACACTCCACCCTAACTGTTCTGGTCATGAAAAATCATTTAACTAAACTCATAAAGAGCAATTCTAGTCAACGACATCTTTTTGAGCTGCGTGACCAGAAGAATATATAAATCAATATAACAATTTACATGAGTCTTCCAGGTTTTTACATTTCCAGATGCTGAAAAAATGAAAGATAAAAGATGTGCTACTCATTCACACAGACACGCAAACTTCATACTATACATCTCTTTGCACTTTAATATTCACAGACAATAGTTGATCACGATTACAGCACTACTTTTGATTTATTCATCCAAAATTTGCTTTGACATTCAACGTTATTCAATGAATTTGATTTTTATGTCTGTATTCGATGATACCATCCGCATTTTTTGTATATCAGAAATCATAGAGCCCTAAGAAGGTCCTGCTTTACCTTTACTTTAGTAAAAATAAACGTACTACTGGATGCAACATACAGATGAAGTTACAATTGCTAGAAAGCACAACATCAACTTGAGCTAAAGTGACTCGTGATGTCCAGCTGGTCAACTTCTAGACCCTTGAAGCAATCTTCAATCTTTCTGAAATTCTCCTCCTCACCCCTTTTTATATCTCAGCAACCCTACACACTCTCTGCACCGCTATAATTAAAGTAATCAAGTCCTCAGAAAGCAAAGCTCTGCCATTACGCTGTAATTTCAGGTTGCCTTCTGGCCTTTGGGTTTCCTCAAAGATAAAGGCATACTTTCCTCATTTAGAGTTTACTTGCATGTGGTGGGATTTTTTTTATCACCCTTCATTTTCTCTGTAAGTGCCAAGACATTATTTAGGCAAGTCTTAGATTCTTACAGGGAAAGAGGAAATGGCAAAAAGGAGAAAACCAAAAAAGCATCCAAGGACAGAGCTGTGCCTGCTTGGTTTGCCTGGGCTACACTTCACATGAAAACCCAAACAGCACACTTCGCTCAAGTTTACACTGAGGTCCTTACTAGAACCACAACACTTGACGCTGAAGAGACACAGGCCAGAGCTGCTCTTTTGCTTTAGATTTCTGCTGTTGAATTCAGGTTTAAGTGGAAAAGAGAAACAGAAGAATTGTACACCGAATCGACCTAAAATGTAAGGTAAACTAGGTAAAAACACCCATACACATGACTTAATTAACTGCCTGAGGATGCTGGTGTAACATGGTGCAGTCGTGTTTTAAAATCACTGCAAACAGTGGTTAATGTGGTATAGTGATGTTATCTGATGTCTTGCATTAATATATATAGCCTACCTTAGTACTGATCGATCACTGTTGTGGTCTATCATTCTATTCCAAAATACTATAGAGAATATTGTGAAATCATAATTGTACATTTTTGTGTGAGTGTGAGTAAAAACAAATGGTGTAATTTTAACTGCAAAAATATTGTAAAAACACTAAGAGGAAAAAACATCAACAACCTCTAAACAGATTAACAGTAAGTTCCCGTACTATATACAGGGAAAACTGTCAAATATTAATTTTACAGTAAAATCCTGTTAATTGTACAGTTTTTAGAAGTAAAAGAAAAACAACAACACATAATTTACAGTCATAACCTGATATTTCCCAAATTTCCTGCGTGACACTTCACATTTGAAAGTATTTTGTGTGTAATAATCAGTGTGTGTGTGTGTGTGTGTGTGTGTGTGTGTGTGTGTGTGTACATATCTGTCATTTAATGAATGTTTATTGCATTCTTTAAGTGTTTTGTGTGTGTGTGTGTGACTCTGTATTCTGTGTGTGTGTACTGTCAGCTTGTGTGTGTGTGTGTGTGTGAACTTTGATGTCTGTCATTCTGTGTGTGTCTCTGTGTTACCCTGTGTGTGTGTATAGTGTGTGTGTGTATATGTTGTGTGTGTCCAGATTTTAACAGTGTGTGCATGTGTGTGTGTGTGTGTGTGTGTGTCAAATGTGTCTGTGTGTGTGTGTTATGTGTGTGTCTGTGTGTGTGTGTGTGTGTGTGTGTGTGTGTGTGTGTGTGTGTGTGTGTGTGTGTGTGTGTGTGTGTGTGTGTGTGTTTACATCAGCAAAGGGACTGATTCTGTCACGATATATGTGTTACGAGGCCCTGCAACAGTGCAGCCAATATCCATAACTCAGAATCAGAAAAAGCTGGTGTACAACATGGACACAAAATTTACAACAAACTGTACACCATTAACAGTTAACTCACACACTGATGTTTAATACTTGTCTTATGGACAAAAGAGTCAACCATGCATTTACAGCAACCATGAGTACAGCGTGTTACAATTTAAAACTACTGTTATGAGTGAAAAATGTTTATGAAGCTTGTAAAAGTCATGTAGTCACATAAATCACAGCATAAACCTAGTGCTAAATTAATCTTCCTTTCTCTCAGCAACTGCCTGGAAGAACATAGAAAGAATTTCGCAGAAAAACGAATTTAGATAGAAAAATAACTCTGTATGTAGAGTTTTTAATTTGATTTAATTCGTTTTTTTTTCAGATAATTATTCAGTTTCGACTATTCATTTACATTTATGCATTTGGCAGACACATGTGCACATCTTAAAGATAAATCAGCAAATATACATTTTTCTACAAAAATATAACGTACACCCCCGAATCTTTTATTCACAAGCATTCTTTATTATTACAGAAAAAGTCTAAATTGCAGATGGACACAAACTCATCAAAGTTCGATCTAAACCTTGCACCTCTACATTGCTAGAAGCATTCTCTTCAAGACGAGAAGCAGAAGAGTCGTAATAACATGCTGTCACACTGTCAGTGGTTATTCACAGAAAAAGCAGGTCTTGATTCTGGCCCGGTCCGTGGACGCAGTGACCTCACTGAGATGCCAGTCTCACCGGAGGCCCCTGATAATTAGTGCAGAACTAATATAGGATCATTTCCAGCAGACCCGGGACTACAGGTCCGCTTCTTGTTCAGACCTGTTCTGAGACCGTTTAAAGGTTTGAAAAGACAAGGCTAGGATCAGGTAACTGGTCTTAATAACCTCATAATGAGAATGCTGATGTAGTTTTGTACAGTTTCATGAGAGCGTTCACAGACTTCACATTCGCTTCATTGGTTTATAAATGCACACTCGAGTTCAAGTGAATAAAGCTGTCATTCATTTCTTTTACTGCTACACAAGTAGCAAGTTTTGCTCCAGTATATAAATATCTTTTCTTTCTGCTCAATGCATTGATTTCATCAAACAAGCATACTATAATAATTTACAGTCAGCCTTTCACTTTCTCTGCTCTAACAAAATCTATCATCACTCCCAGCTCCTGTTGCGTAACCAGTGTGTGTGTGTCATTGTGTGTCTGTTTCTGTGTGTGTGTGTGTGTGTGTGTGTGTGTGTGCTGTTTCTGTGTGTGTGTGTGTGTGTGTGTGTGTGTGTGTGTGTGTGTGTGTCTGTGTCTCTGTTTCTGTGTGTGTGTGTGTGTGTCTGTTTCTGTGTGTGTGTCTGTTTCTGTGTGTCTGTGTGTCTGTGTGTGTGTGTGTGTGTGTGTGTGTGTGTGTCTGTGTGTGTGTGTGTGTGTGTGTGTGTGTGTGTGTGTGTGTGTGTGTGTGTGTGTGTGTGTGTGTGTGTGTGTCTGTGTGCTGTGTGTGTGTGTGTGTGTGTGTGTGTGTGTGTGTGTGTGTGTGTGTGTGTGTGTGTGTGAGGGGGCACCCAGCAAAGGGACTGATTCTGTCACGAGGCAAATACGAGGCCCTGCAACAGTGCAGCCAAAGAATAACTCAGAGGACAGAAAGACTGGTGGACATTTAATGGACATAATATTTACAGAAATGACTGCCAATCAGTTATTTATAAAAAAACATTTTAATTTCTTCATCCAAAGTACAGCTAAACAAAAAGTACGGCCATGTGACTAGATTTATATAAAATACACTCACATATGCTTACATTAACATACACACACACACACACACACACACACACACACACACACGTTTATATACATACCAGTGTTTAGCGGTGTTCTGAAACAAAGGCAAAGTCCTCACATTTGTTCCTTTTTTTTTTATTAAATGTAAATTTATGTCCCAGTTATGTTTTCTTGATGATTACAATTTTTAATTGCTATTAATCGCATTATGTACAGCATTCAATAATGCATTTAAAAGTAGTGTATTGTGCACTTTTTTCATTTAAAAGTACTGATATATGAACAAAAGTGCAATAATATTTAGTTTGCAAATACTAAACAAATTTTTTTTTTTTTTAAGTACGTATTCATTTTACATAGTAGCAGTTAAAATATTTATTGTAAATCTCAACTTATAACATTAACGCAATCAAATTAAATATAAAACAAGCTATTTTCCACTGCCAGTGCCAAAACTGAACTATTTTAATAGCTGAAACAGGAGTCGTTTTGGGAGAAGGGAAAAAATAAAAGACGGGCTCGGGTCGGACTCGGGCCGGTGATTCTGTTCGGACAGTTTGCTAAATCTAAATAAATGTGAGGCCAAATCATTACATGAAAGACTATGCAGGACTCTATATATTGTGTAAACGACGGATAATAATAAACCACTAAGACCTGTACTGTGCTATCAAACAGCGCTTCTCTTCTGTCTTCACGTGCAATCGGAAACGTCCTATTTCACACTTATGAAGTCGTGATTACGAGCTCGTTACATTCTTTTCAGTTAAAGATAACAGTGAACAGTGGTTTATGAATGCTGATGCTTAGCCTAAATAATCGTATCGAGGCGTTCAGCAGTCTTTGCAGCCCACCCATTCGCTCTCATTGGTTTATAGTTAAACAGCTCATACCAGCATTCAACTGTTACCAAATAAAATTATGGGGAGGGGGGCTTGGCACGGCTTACTTCACTCCACACCATGCTTCAACAAGCTGGACTGAACTCAAGACTAAACCAGGCCTAAAAAACACACTCTCATTTTGCTTTCAACCCCTATTTTCAAAGCGGGTTAATGTTTCCTGCCACAAAAACCATATTCATCACTAGCGTATTAGCTCTGGTGGATACCACAAGGATTTCTTCTCATTCAACAGCTGCATGCGGATCGATGAAATCAAATGGTGTTGATTTGGAAGAACTGAATGTTCCTCCTCAGATGATGCCCACTCGATGTATCAGCGGCGCCGAGCCTGGTGATGTTATCGGGAGAATCTCTGTTCATTATTTCATCATTAATAGAAGGAACTCCAGCTTTGGTTCTTTGCTATGGCTTCAACTTCCTGAGGGTCAGAAAATTGCCCTCTTCTCCATTTATCATTCTCAAGGCTCTTCCCCTTTCTTTCCTTTCCCTGCACTCAAAGATCAGTCAAAAAACACAGCCACTAATTTAAAGCCCATCGGCTTCCCGCTAACTCTGGTGACTGCGATTACTGCGCCTCAGGACGGACAACCGCTAATTCAATTTCCCCCTCGTCTTTCTGCTTTCCTCTCGCTTTCTTTTTGGGTGTATATTTTGTTTTTATACCGTTTTCCAGTCTTAACCATGCACAGGAAAAGTAAACAGTCCTGTCTTTTCTTTCTCCTTTCCATACCAAATTTGAGGTGAGGAATGTTGCAAGAGTTTTGAAAGAAAACACATTTTAGGGTAAGTTTAAAGTCAAAATAAATTATAGTTTCCAACCCATTATACTTCAGTAATCTGTTAACATGTTTCCAAGTAAAACAAGACAGTTACACAAGCTTATTTAAGCCCCCAGACGTACTAAAATACAAATTTAATTGTCACTTTTTCTCTCAATACTCAGACTATTTTCTATTTTCTCTTTTTGAGTTTATAACTTACAACACTGACTTCTCACAGGTCAGAATTGCGAAATATGAATTTCAGACGTCTCACAAGTCACAATTTGAGAAGAAAAAAAAACTAAATTCAGACAGGAGTATGAGCATACCTTTATTTCTAATATTTTATGTCTCTGTTTGTGTGTGTGTGTGTTCACGTGTCTGTAATTATTTGTGTGTGTGACAGAATTAAAGAATAAAAAAATAGCCAACTTTTTAATCTGACATTTTTTTTTCTTGTAATTTCAAGCTTTTGTCTTACCATTCAGTCTTTTTTCTTTAGAATTAAGAGTTGTGAATTGTGAGATAAATAGTCAATTTATTTTTATTCTTTAATTCCACGGCAGAAAGAAGCTTCCACAGATACAAACAAACAAATAAATCAATTACACAATGGGAGTTTTATCCATTGATTGAACTAATTGAATAATAAAAAAGTGTCAACGAGAATAAACGAGAACACATCCAGACCGAATGAGAGTTTGCTAAATCTAAATAATTGGTTAACCATCAAATCATTTAACTATTTTTATGAAAGACTATGAAAACAAAATATATTGTGTATATAAATGCATTCCAACATAATTCACAATAAGACCTGTAAATCGCTATCAAACAGCTCATTTTTGATTCCATGACTTTAAAGAGGCTGTAAAGTTATGGATCTGACATCTTCAAACGCACAAGCACAAACACAGAGGCTTTGAAACGCACTAAGATGATAACACAAGAAAGAGTTGCTGTCATTGCAGTTTTGCAGCCTATCCTCGTAGCGGTTAAGGGGAAAAGTGCACGTCTGAAAGTCTCGTACATCATTCAGATTTCCTTTAAACGGATGCTCATACAGTGCAGCATTCAGAGCTGTTACCAACGAGTCATTATCAAGTACGTGCGCTGCGGATTCCTTGACGTGATAACTCAATCCAGACGAGTTCAGATTTAATAAGGGTACCGCAGCACGAGGCAAACAAACACACACGCATACGTTAGCTTTAATAAGGTTAACACTGAGGGAGATGCTTAAGACAATCAGACACAAAGGACTGCCCAGGGTCACCGAGAGTTTAAACAAAGAGGTCAGCATCTATGCTCTCTTTACAATCACCACAACTATGCTAAAAACCCACAGACATACTTAAATGGTAATGTCGGACTAATATTATAGCATGCCATGCACTGGAATAAAATTACACCCAAATGAATTACCACAGAACCCAGACAAAAGTCATAAGATGTCTTAACATTGCAATGAACTTGAGGCATTCACATATTACCCTCTTAATAATTTACCATGGTAACCCTAAATCTGTTTTGCTTATTTGATTTTACAAAGACAGTCAATAACTGCAAAATAACCATGTCAGCATCAAGACCGCGACACGAAGTCTGCTACTACAGATCTAAACAGACCACAAAGTAATACAATTAAAATAAATATCATCAGGGGAAGGCAATACATCGAATAAATAAAGAAATATTAAAGCATAATGATATGTAAATTCATTGAAATATGTAAATTCAAAGGTTTTATTGTATTAAAAAAATCTTAAAGTCTAAAGATAGCAATGATGCAGCCTCTGATTATTAATTTTATTGATAAAAATAGCAAAAAATTAAATAAAATATAAAACTAGAACCATTTATTTACACATGATCCTTGTAATAATTTATGCTCGTAGCCCTAATGAAAGCATACCGAATGAGAGGCATATGCAAATATATATTAAAACAAGTCTTAATGTATAAAACGTATTAAAAGAAAAAAGAAAAAAAAATAAATGCAAATAGGCATTCAATTTTGTGTTAAAATATGAATTAAATGAAATGCAACAGAATCGGTCCTCTGATTGAAGAGCATCAGTCGCGTGGTTCAGAGCTGCTCATGTGCTGCAGTGATTGAGGACCGCTGAACACCAATGACTTTAATTAAAGAGCATGAGCATACCTCTCTAATCTAACCTCCCTTGAGTGCCTCTCTCTCTCTCTGTGTGTGTGTGTGTGTGTGTGTGTGTGTGTGAGTGTGTGTGTGTGTGTGTGTGTGTGAGTGTGTGTGTGCGTGTGTGCGTGAGTGTGTGTGTGTGTGTGTGTGTGTGTGTGTGTGTGTGTGTGTGTGTGTGTGTGTGTGTGTGTGTGAGAGAGTGAGTGAGTGAGTGTGTGTGGGTATATGTGTGTGTGTGTGTGTGTGTGTGTGTGTGTGTGAGTGTGAGTGAGTGAGTGAGTGAGTGTGTGTGTGTGGGTATATTTGAGTGCTGTGTGTGTGTGTGTGTGTGTGCATCTGTGTGTGTGTGTGTGTGTGTGTGTGTGTGAGTGTGAGTGTGAGTGTGAGTGTGAGTGTGTGTGTGTGGGTGTTTGTGAGAGTGTGTGAGAGTGTGTGTGTGTGTGCGCGAGGGAAACACTGTGTGCACGTCTGCGTCTTTGTAATGGGATCTGCGTTTGGTGAGCTGTGTTTCTCCCCGGGCAAACAGAACAGCAGGTTTAGACTTGGTCTATACAAGACCACAACGGCTTTCCAGCGCTTAGATTAACCCTTGCAGCGGGGGGGGATTTACCAGAAGACTTCAATGATTTTTAACAGAGGGGTAGCACTTTGATACAAGTAGAAAAATGGGGTGTCTCTCTTTCAATGAAGGAATAAGAAATCTAATGGAAGCTCCTCGCTTCCTCTCGCACCATCTTTCTGTTTGTTCCACCTCGGCCTCTCATTCATTCATTCATCTTTCTCAAGGCTGTTCTGTATGCGAGAGCAGGAAACAGGAGAAGAACTCTCCCTCTTGCTCTATTGTCCCTTCTGCTCCAGAGAGCTGTAATTCAACCGCCCACAATCCCTCCCTGCGCTCGCACGTCTCACACTTCACCAGCCGGTGGCTTCACGCACCTGAGGCTACCAGGTGTGTTCTCCAGTCCAGTTCTCAGTTTCCTAGCCGGCCGCAGGAAAGACACATCGCACGTGAGATCTGCTTAACATCTCAAGTGTTTCTCCTAGATGGTAATGAGTGCACATGGAGACGTAAGGCTCCTGCAGAGATTCCCAGAGGCCCTGGTAATCTCACACGACTCGTCTAGAGTTTCAGAAGAGATCACAAACCACCCTCACATTACAAGATACAAACGTCTGCAAAACTATTTCTCATTAGATTCGTACAAGACTAGATTATCTGCGGTCCGCATTTTTATAGCTCTAGATTTTTACGACAGCCATTAACTTGTTTTATTTCTCCTCAGGAATTTTAGGAGAATCATCGGAGATGAAGTTCTAACCCAAATTGTTTATATTTTCCACGTTTTTTAAAACAGAAGATATTTCAAAAGTTGTATTATTTTTTGATGTATTTGACACCAATGGCTAGGTTGAAAAAAAGTGAGTCATAAAGGTTTGGAGCATAATTTTCCTTTTGGATTTAATGGGTTAGTTCAAACATCAAGCTAAGTACATTTGAGCTTCTCTTTACAAACTTTATGAAAATAAAATAAAGGTTATTTTTTGGCATCTGAATCCACAAAGAATCCATAACATCCATGGAAACCTTCCACTGAACAAGAGGTTCTTTATAATGGAAAAAGTTTCAATTTGATTATTAAAATGTTCTTCAGACTAAAGCCCAGGTGCAGTTTTGGCCACGGTTTGGTCGTCTGAGATAAATGTTGAAAATCCTAAAAGATTCCTATAGTCTTTGTCTAAAATCTGTAGTCCCTGATCGCTGGTTTGACATGTTCACCGACAGCAGATTAACGGCTGCTGTGATCAAATTATACTTTAGATTCTGGTAGTGTCAGAAGATGTGGCACACAGTCCTGCAGTGTGACTTCTCCTACGATGAACAGCAAACGCTCTTCACGCACCCGCTTTAACACGTCTCTGACATTAATGAGATCTCACAGTGTGACATGATCATCATGTTCGTACAGTCTGACAAGCAACAATCATAAAGGACTATTAAAAATCACACAGTATGTGCCTGGCTTGAGAAAAATAATGGTTCACTGAAAGTTTCCCAAAATGATTTGCCTGCAGTAAAAACCTCTTTTTGGAACCGTTATTTCCATAAGTTATTGTCAAGGTGGAATGGACTTTCAATGGAGGGACAGAAATCTCAGGTTTCATAAAAAACAAACAAAAAAAAATCTTAGTTGTCTTTTTCAGATGAACAAGTTTTTGAAACATTCACATGAACAAGTTTTTGAAACATGACGGTAAGTAAATTACAAGTTTATTTATTTTTTAAGTCTTCATAACCCATTGCACATCTGTAAAGTCAAGTATTCTGTGTGAAACAGATATAGAACAAGAAAAAAAAAAGATTAACTGGTAGAATAATAAGGCGCTGAGGTCAGGGGGTCAAACCCTGTCAAAACATCCACCAAATGCATAACTGTAAATCATTTAATATCATGAACATTGTATTTTGATACAAGTAAGATTTCTAATGTTTTTTTAAAGAAGTTTCTTATGCTCATCAAGGCTGCATTTATTTGATCCAAAATACAGAAAAGATATATTTATTTTTATATTATTGCAATTTAAAATAAGTTTTCTATTTTAGTATACTTTAAAATATAATTTATTCCTGTGAAATAATGCTAAATTTTCAGCATCATTACTTCAGTCTTCAGTGTCACACGATTCTTCAGAAATCATTATAATATTCAGATTTATAATCAATGTTGGAAACTGTTGTTCAATGTTATAACTGATATAATCAATGTTGTTCTGCTTTATATTTTTTGGACACGTGATATTTTTTTCAGGATACTTTGATAAATAAAATGTAAAAAAGTGTTACATATTGTTCACCATTCAAAAAATTGGGGTCAGTCATTATTTTTTTATAATTTAATACTTTTATTCAACAAGGATGTGTTAAAGGGATAATAAAAAACTTGATAAGCATAATATACTTCTTCAAAAAGCATTACAAATCTTACTGATCCCAAACTTTTGAACAGCAGTTTAAATACAATCAGTTTTGATTTCCAGCCGTCTTGAAAAGAAACAGCAAAGAATGTCCTCTAGGCTGTTTTTCTGCTCTGCATCTCCCTCTCACGGACTAGAACTGATCCTCTCCTTTTCTCTCAATCCTTCGTTTTCCCTCGCCCCCCTCCGTCAAGTCCTCAGCTTCCTCTCAATTAGCAGGTGTGCTAACGCTTTCTTCTCCCTTCTCTTTTTCTGTAGCCCTCCAAGTCACTCACAGCTGACCCCCTTACACACACACACACACACACACACACACACACACACACACACACACACACACACACACACACACACACACACACACACACACACACACACACACACACACACACACAGATACCACCCCCTCCGGAGCATAAAAGAGTCTTAAAACTCCAGGATGAAACTTAATCCATGAAAGGAAAAGTGGAAGAAAAAAAAAAGCCCGCCAAGTGGCTCAGCCCATCCCAGCGTGGCACGGCGTTCAAAGAGAAACACACACAGACTATTACCGCATCTGGCAGACACAACATTACACGCTCTGTTCGCAGCACCACCCTTAAAGTGACGCGTTACACGTATTCGGCGAGATTCGTTTGGGGAAAAATCCACAGGTGATTTGCAAAGTCTTTGATTTTCATTCTCTTGACTAAAACAAAATACTTCCTGGGGGAGCTCTTTGAACCGAGATACCGCCACGACATTTTCCCTGGCGGCTTATCCGTCTCCTCCAGCCCTTGTCTTAAGCTCCCCGGGTTTCTTTTCTTCTCTCTTTAAATAGAGGGCCAGGACTGTGAAGTCTAATAATGGTCACTTTGCCTCCCATTGAAGGCTGGGTAATTCTGCCAGGCCTCGGTTCACTTTGAAACACATGACACAGGGAGCTTCCCAGTGGCCATGGCAACTCACTCAGTGGGTTCCTAAGCCATGATTTCATACTCGCGGAGGGACAGAAACCTGCCGGCCAATCGGAAGAAGCTCCGCCCACTGGGAGAGAACCTTTGACACCAAGCAAAGGAAAACCCAGTGAGATAATATCAGCAAGTTGAGGCATACACAAACATAAAAGAGAAACCCCAGAGCTAGGGCCCCATCGGCGCCCTGCGCTTCAAAAACACTGAGCGTCCCCCGCACACACCCGCTCCTGCTACTTCTAGATGTGTGCGTGCTAACAACCACAACTAAAACCCAATGCGTCACCATTAAAAGACCTATGCTGATATGTCTACCAGTGCTGTTATCCAGAACTATAAACTGAACTTGAACTCAAATAAAACTAAATATAAATATTACATGATAGACTTCAATGAAAATTGGAAAATAAATTCTAACTTTGTGTGACCCTGGACCACAAAACCAGTCGGGGTCAAATTTTTTGAATTATGCATCATTGGAAAGCTGAATAAATAAGCTTTCATTGATGTATGGTTTGTTATGATAGGAGAATATTTGGCTGAGATGCAACTATTTGAAAATCTGGAATCTGAGGGATGCAAAAAAATCTAAATATTGAGAAAATCATCTTTAAACCTGTCCAAATGAAGTTCTTAGCAATGCATATTATGACTCAAGACTTAAGTTTTGATATATTTACAGTAGGAAATTTACTAAATATCTTCATGGAACGTGATCTTTACTTACTGGTCCTAATGATTTTTGGCATAAAATACAAATATATCATTTTGACCCATACAATGTATTTCTGGCTATTGCTACAAATATACACCAGAGACTTATGAAAGCTTTTGTGCTCCAGGGTCACATACATAAATATTCCAAAAACAAAAAATAAAATAAAAAATGACAAGTAGTACATATCAAACATAAAACTTCTAAAGTAAAATGAAAACTGAAAGTAATAAAAGTGAATACAAAATATGAATAAATATTATAAAAGTATATAAATTATATTAAACACCGATATCAACGTTCAAAGAAAAAAAAGATAGATTTTGTGCTTCAAAATGGATGAAAACAATTGTACGCTGCTTACTGTTGCAGAAAAAGTTAATTATTTTAGGAATTGAACGTTTAAAAAAAATTGCATTAATCTTAAATATACTTTTACACTGCTACAAAAGTGTCACTTTTGACTGATAATGTCTTGCTGAAAAAGAAATAAGATAAATAAAAATCTAATAAAATAGTATATTCTGAGCCTAAACGTTTGAATGAGTGTTTATACACCTAAATCTCTGCTTCATCTCGAGGAGACTCGAGCACCGTGCGGTCAAGCAGGTGGCGTCAGGATTTATCTTCCTTTCTAGAGCGATTACAGCACACAACAAGCAATGTTCCAGCTCATCTACGAGGTGATGTACGAGGAAAACACACAGTTGTGTTCAAAATAATAGCACTCCAACATCACTAACCGGATCAATCACTGTTTTGGTAGAAATTATATTTCTACATGGAAAATATTTTTACTAGTAGTTGTGGTAGAGTAATAGAAAACCAACAGACCCAAACGTCATTCTGTATAATTGAATAAATTAATTGAAAAGGGCATGTTCAAAAGAATAGCAGTGTGGAGTTTAATTCGAGAGGTAAATCATTCTGTGAAAAAACTGCTGTCAAACAAGTGGCCCTTATTTAAGGCTGAAGACAGCAAATGTACTGTTCATCGCTCTCTGAAAATCTGAGTAAAAGGGTCGTTCCAGACATTGTTCAAAAGAATAGCGTAATTTGATTAAAAAGTTGATTAGAGAGGGGACAACATAAAGTGCAGACAATGATAGGGTGCTCAGCTAAAATGATCTCAGATGCTTTAAAATGGCAACCAAAACCAGAAAGATGTGGAAGAAACCGGAAAACCACCATTCGAATGGATCGAAGAATAGCCAAAATGACAAAGACTCAAAGAGGTCAAAGAAAGTCTAAAGTTACCTGTGAGTACTGTAACAATTAGAAGACGCCTATGTGAAGCCAAGCTAGATCTGCAAGAAGCCCCCGCAAAGTCCCATTGTTGATGAATCATTTACAACTTGCCAAAGAACACATTGACTGGCCTAAAGAGAAATGGCGCAGTATTTTGTATACTGATGAAGCAAGATTGTTCTTATGAGTCTAAGGCACGCAGACAGTTTGTCAGACGACCCCCAAACACTAAATTCAAGCCACAGTACACTGTGAAGACAGTGAAGCATGCATCATGATATGGGGATGTTTCTCATTCTACGTGTTGGGCCTATTTATCGCATTCCATGGATCACTTTAAGTACATTAAAATACTTAAAGAGGTTATGTTACCTTATGCCGAAGCGGAAACGCCCTTGAAATGGGTGTTTCAACAAGACAACAACCCCAAACACACCAGTAAGCCAGCAGCATCTTGATTCCAGACCAACACGATTAACGTTATGCAGTGGCCAGCCCAATCTCCAGACCTTGATCCAACAGACAACTTGAGGAGTGACATCAAAAATGCTGTTTCTGAGGCAAAACCAAGAAATGCAGAGGAATTGTGGTATTGTCCTGGGCTGGAATACCTGTTCACAGGTGCCAGACTCCATGCAACGCAGATGTGAAGCAGTTCCCGGAAACCGTGCCTATACTAAACTAAACTAAATGTTAGTTCAGTTATTCTCAAGAAAGCTAAATCTTCAATCTTTTTTCTGTTTATACAGTACATTTTTTTATACACTGCAATTTGTTTAACAGCCTAATATTCCTTTTTACAGCCTAATAACATGAGCTACATTTTTCTTCACGTTTTGATCTATTGAATGTGCAATGTTCCCAATGCATTTGTGTGTATTGAAGTAAAAGTTATTATAAGGATTTTGAGCTTTACTTGCTTTTTTAAACACACCACTGTTATTTTGAACACAACTGTATACGTGGACACTTAGAAGCGGATTCAAACACTTGCTCTTAGATGCTTTCACAAGTTTCTGAAAGAGAATTAAAGGCAGAGGTACAACAACTGTTATAATGATAAACATTTAAAGAAATAGTTCCCATAAATGAAAAATCTGTCATCATTTACACACCCTCATGTCTTTCAAAAACCTGTATGTCTTCCTCGCTTCAGTGGAACACAAAAGGAGCAGTTTATAGCAAACTAGTGACTACGGCTGTCAGGCAAGGTCTTCAAGGCGATATGACTGATATTACACACTATTACATGACTTTAAAAGACTTGGAAAATCATGAATGATATCTATATACACACTAGTGTTCAAATGTTTGAGGTCAGAAAAGAACATTCTGAAAGGAATTATTCCTTTTATTCAGCAGATATGCATTATAGTGGTCAAAAGTCACAGTAAAGACTATGTATACATATATATATAAAAGGTAAAAAAATTAAAATCAATATAAATATATACACACACATACACATATGCACAGTACACACACACTCATGCGCACACACACACATATATATATATATATATATATATATATATATATATATATATATATATATATATTAGTGGTGGGCGTTATCGGCGTTAACGTGCTGCGTTAACGCCGAGACTCTATCGGCGATAAAAAATATCGCCGTTAATCTATTCTCAAAGTTGGGTTGGGAGCTGGGTCTATACTACGCACTATGATGACTTTCACCCTGATATTTTAGCGGATGTATACCTAGCAATTGCACTGTAGGGGCGAGAACGAGTCTTGAACTAGAGGCTCGCAGTCCGTGATGGACAGATTGTTAACGGCTGGTCTATGTGGTAATACAATCGGGCAGGACATCCAAACACTCACCTATCATTCATCAACCTCAAATATGGCTTTTCATCTGAAAGATGTATGTAGTAGCAACTTTACATGGCCGCTCAATATGATGTTAACCTAGAGAAATGTGCGCTATTGAAGTGTTTGTGTGGAAGCGTTTGCTGCAGGACAGGCTCGGTGCGCTCACGTGCTCTTAAAATCTCCGTCATTTTTGGTCATACAGATAAAAGTAGCCGAATACATCTTTCAAATCTGTAAAGACTCTACGCTTTATTTGTGTGCACTCAGAATAACAACGAAACGTTGCGCTTTTAAGCAAACAGGATGCGCTTTAGGTCTCATGTGAACTTGAGAATTCACCCCGTGTCACCCTCTGCTTCGAACCTGTGTGTATGCCTAACGTTACTGTGAAATTACCACATCAGACGTGACGTGCTAACATGGATGCAGCTATGAAGCCGCGGGTTTGCTTCAGGAAAATTTATTTTAAGAAGCTTCCCAATGGAAACTGTAAACAGTTCATCACGACCTCTTGTGTATCCCTACAGTTCAAAATTAATGTTTAACTGAATAAACAGTTAGTAAACACAAGTACATCTTATTGAACATAGTTTATTTTCATCACCAATTATCATAGTAGAACAGCTTTCAAGCAGTTTGTGATGCATTTTGGAAACAGGAGATGAGTCCCTGGTCTAATGCGCCACCTGGCTTGAGAAACCCGTTCTCAAAGACTTACTTTAGTCATTATTTGGGTAGCACACATATTCTGAATGCCTTCGGCAGAATTCAAATGAGCCATTTTAATCTAGATTAATCTAGATTAATTCCAAAATTAATCTAGATTAATCTAGATTAAAAAATTAATCTATTAATATATATATATACACACACATGCACACACACATATATATTATACACACACACACACACACACATATGCACAGTACACACACACTCATGCACACACACATATATATATATATATATATACACACATGCACACATATATACACACACACACACACACACACACACACACGTACATTTGTTTTTGTGAAAAGTGGGTTCATCCCATAGGCGTAATGGTTTTTATACTGTACAAACCGTATGTGCTCTTGCCTTACACCTACCCTAGACCTAAACTTAGCCCTCACAAGAGACATTTTACTTGGTGCATTTCTATTTTCCCCAAAAACTCACTCTGTATGATTTATAAGCATTTTGAAAAAATGGGGACACTGAAAATGTCCTTATAATCACCTTCTCCTTGTAATACCTATGTCATTATACAAATGTATGTTCTCATTTGTAACACACACACACAGACAGACACAGACACACACACACACACACACACACACACACACACACACACACACACACACACACACACACACACGGACTGATGCAATGGGAACGGGAAGACTCAGTATGCGGTCAGATGAAAGGACAGAACCCCTCGGCCAGTTCTGCATGTGTCCGGGCAGAGCACTGTTTGAAAAAAAAGGATATCATGCTGGCAAAGAGACAAAAAAGAGAGAAAGAAAGAAACCAACCAACAAACAGCTCAGGACAGCCCTTAAAAGAGGAGGGACTTGCTGGGAATTAATGAAGTACATTCCCACAGGAAAACAACAAAATCTGTGTACGACACACAAATAAGAGACACGTTTCCCTGCACTTAGACATCTGAAGATTCAAAGCTTTTTAAAATGTACACCACTAAACATTAGTAAGAAAGTCATTCATTTCTCTCATGCAAAAAAAATATGGTGTAATGTCATTAAAAACAAGCAAAAGCAGAGCTCACTTAAAGTATCATGAAGGGATTCATGACACACACCTCTGGCATTCAAAACAGGCTCCTGAGGAAAGCAGTGCACAAGCCATCAGGTCAAGCAGATGCATGAATGATCCATAAACACTTTAAACTAGTGATCGACCCATATTGATTTTTTATAAACGACACAAATTATTAGCATGTTTATATACCTGATAACCGATATGCAGAACTGATATTTATTTACTGTTATAAAGAGTGAAGTAAGTCCATTCTTCACTTTCAGTCGTCTTAACAACAACAAACAACTGTTGAAAATTAACATTTTCATGTCAAATTTAATCTTCAAATTACAACAATAAAACATTTTATTTATAAAAAGCATCATCAGCAACACTGATATTAACAATAAGCAAAAGAATGTCTAATGTTTTCAAATGGAGAAAATAAAGGACAGAAGTCATATCAACTTCATTTTAAACTACAGTTTTAGGTTTATAATCTGTTTAATAGACTAAAGAGTGAAGAATAATTCACTGAATAATATTCTCTGGAATATTGAAATAAGCTATAACAAACAAAACATCGTATTTTATTGCATTTCTTAACTGTTTTATCAGAATTATTAAAATGTTTTTGTCTAAATTATGAAAACTGCTGACAGCGGTTTATCTATTTACACAGAACTATACTCAAACTGCGATCATGGAGATAATAAATCATTAATTTAGATGGAGATGTTTATTTAGATGTTTATTGGTGAAATAATGGTTCTATAGTAAATGTTAATATAATTTAGTGTGTTTCAAATGAGTGAATCTTGTATAAAGTTACATGCGGTGGTCGTGCTGGAGCTCCTCCTGAGTGAACACTGCCCAGGTGTGTGTGTGTGTGTGTGTGTGTGTGTGTGTGTGTGTGTGTGTGTCCACTGCTCCAGGTGTGTGTGTGTGTGTGTGTGTGTGTGTGTCCACTGCTCCAGGTGTGTGTGTGTGTGTGTGTGTGTGTGTGTGTGTGTGTGTGTGTGTGTGTGTGTGTGTGTGTGTGTGTCCACTGCTCCAGGTGTGTGTGTGTGTGTGTGTGTGTGTGTGTGTGTGTGTCCACTGCTCCAAGTGTGTGTGTGTGTGTGTGTGTCCACTGCTCCAGGTGTGTGTGTGTGTGTGTGTGTGTGTGTGTGTGTGTGTCCACTGCTCCAGGTGTGTGTGTGTGTGTGTGTGTCCACTGCTCCAGGTGTGTGTGTGTGTGTGTCCACTGCTCCAGGTGTGTGTGTGTGTGTGTGTGTCCACTGCTCCAGGTGTGTGTGTGTGTGTGTGTGTCCACTGCTCCAGGTGTGTGTGTGTGTGTGTGTGTGTACTTGGATGGGTCAAATACAGAGAACACATTTCACTGCTGGTTATACTCTGTATAATTGTGTATGACAAATTAAAAATAAAATATATATTTTTTTTTTACAAAACCGATATCCGATTATGGTAAAATGCTTAAATATCGGGAAAAATATTGGTAAACCGATATATCAGTAAATCTCTACTTTAAACTAGTTTCCTGAGGATTCCCGATGAGAAGATCCACAATGCAATGATTAGACTAGTGTAGGTGAGAAAGAACGGTGCAGCAGAACAAAAGAGTGAGCAGGAGCGAGAGAGGAAGCAGGAGAGACCGGAAACGGAGGAAGAAACTGTGTACATATACATGTCAGCGGGGCATCTCCGTCAAGACCTTACACAAATCAGAGAAGCCCACATGACCTTTTCTCAAATACACACACAGGGCAGAGTGTGACGAACCGGAGACGCTCATGTCTCTACAGTGAAGACAAACCATTCACGCGACCCACTTCATGTTGTATATCGCTGTAGGTAAAGAGTTCTGCTTGGCATCAAATTGTCAGATTGTATTGTTGGTCAGAAGAGATTTTTGAAGTTTTTCAGTTTAAAGAACAGTAATTGATAAGAAATTACTGTTATCATTGAGGGTTTCAAAACAGCATACGTGTACTTAAAGGGAAAGTTCACCCCAAAATTAAAAATGTTATCGCTTACAGGTTTGGAACAATGCAATGGTGAGACAACACAATTTTCTGTCTAGATCCAACAAAGATCTGAGCTGACCGAACACCTGAGAAGAGATGATGCCAAACCCCCAGAAGACCTCAGAAGATGCTAACCCTGCAACAACTGAAAACTACCAAACTGTGCTTAATCGCAATGTTTAGTTGCAGTTAATAGTGTCCACCGTCTGTTTGATTACATTTGTAACTAACTGCACGATTCTTACTTTCTGCCATAGTGACCTTTAATAACCTACTCCTAAACAAAGTAGAAACATGACATTTTCTGTAAGACTGCTTTGCAATGATTTGTATCGTGAAAAGCGCTATACAAATAAACTTGAATCTCCACAAAATCTGGATTTACACAGATTGGGAATCAAGAAAAGTCTTGGACAAAAGCTGTTTTGGCAATAAAAAATATATATACTGTTAAAAGTTTGGGAGCATCTGCATTCTTCCACTAAATAAAGTAATGTAGCAAGAAACCACATACTTTAAAGTTCATGAGAATAGCTGACAAAAAATAAGATGCACGCTGACTGTCATAACGCTTATAATGCATATGTTTAATACAGTGTTTAAGTCCATATCAGAGAATGAATGCACATTTTTCAAAACCATTAACAGAACATCACGAGGTCACTCATTTCACCCGAACTCTGATTTATTTACTGAAAAATACAATTACAATTCTGTATGGTTTTTCTTACTATGAAAACAACTATGCTGCTTAATATTTTTATACAAATATTCTCTAGAAGAAAAAAAAATTGTATGAAAAATAGTGCACATTCAGACAACAGCGGAAAGATAAAAGAGACAGTGAAAGGAGAAGAAAAACAAAAATAAGGGCAGGGGTGGCACAGCAGGGACACAGTGGCACAAGCGGGTCAAAGGGCCACGGGTGAGTCCGGACAGACACCGATGCCGGGACTAGAAAGAGAACCCCAGCTGAGCGCGGGCCTATATCAGAGGCCCGATTATGACAGGCGACTCTAATTATAGCACTGGCACAAAAGAAGACATCCCATTATTATGAAAGAAAAAGAAATGGAATGTGTTTACCCCCGTTCACCTAACGAGAACTTTCCGGAAATCATATCCGCTGATATTCAGAATTGTATTTTGAATGCTATTTGTGTTGGTTTGATGCTAAGCTGAAACTTTAACTGATGCTGGTGTGTCACCAATTAAAAAAAACTGTCCGCACATTACATTTGTGCTCTTTGGAAAATGTTTTCGTATTAAAGCAACAATAAAATCAGTATACTGATATGACATGCTTCAAGAAATCAAAGCTAAAAAAAAATCGTGCACCAACTTCCCATGTGCCAATAAGACGACAGCAGAAAGCTCAACGAATCCTGGTTATTTGAGAACATCTCCACGAGAATCCAAAAGGGAGAGTGCGTCATGTGTAACGTTAAGCCCATTCCAGCATTAGACATGGGAAAATATTTAGCCGTTTAGAGCAAGAGCGTCCTGCTGAGGATAAATGTGTGGAAATCTTCATATTTCCCCATAAAAAGATCAAACGTGGAAATAGATATTGGTGTCCTGAGACTGCAGAAAGCTCAGCCAATTAGGAAACGCTTCATCTGTGTCTGGATTTATTCAGTTTGTCTAAAAAGTGCAATGTAGCCAACAGCACACTGAAAGTGTTTAACCATGTGACATCACCGCAGTTCCACAAATCAGGTGACACTATTTGGACAGTACTGTATGACCGTCTCAAACAACAAAACCATTCAACAGGGCTTGAACGGACATTGAGTGGCATCCTTACCTTGCCCAGTACAGTAAGACAGCTGGGGTCCAACTCGGGCTGCTCCAGTTTGACCACTCCAACCCAGCCGTATTCATACAAGTCCTCTTCATCGTTATTGTTACACAGGCCCAAAGGGTGCATCTGAAAGACAAAGAAAAGTTCCTTCAATGTTTCAATCCAGAATAAAATTCTAGCCACGCACTCTGCCAGATCAGAAAACAGATTGGAAATCGTTACGAAGACTGCAAGACAAAGAAAGATTTAGGAAAGATTAAGTGAAATGCATGGATTTAGTGTTTTTATTTCAATGCATTACATTCAGATCCGCTGATAAAGCTGAAACTTTAACTGATGCTGGTGTGTCACCAATTAAAACTGTCCGCACATTACATTTGTGCTCTTGGAAAATGTTTTCGTATTAAAGCAACAATAAAATCAGTATACTGATATGACATGCTTCAAGAAATCAAAGCTAAAAAAAAATCGTGCACCAACTTCCCATGTGCCAATAAGACCACAGCAGAAAGCTCAACGAATCCTGGTTATTTGAGAACATCTCCACGAGAATCCAAAAGAGAGAGCGCGTCATGTGTAACGTTAAGCCCATTCCAGCATTAGACATGGGAAAATATTTAGCCGTTTAGAGCAAGAGCGTCCTGCTGAGGATAAATGTGTGGAAATCTTCATATTTCCCCATAAAAAGATCAAACGTGGAAATAGATATTGGTGTCCTGAGACTGCAGAAAGCTCAGCCAATTAGGAAACGCTTCATCTGTGTCTGGATTTGTTCAGTTTGTCTAAAAAGTGCAATGTAGCCAACAGCACACTGAAAGTGTTTTACCATGTGACATCACAGCAGTTCCACAAATCAGGTGACACTATTTGGACAGTACTGTATGACCGTCTCAAACAACAAAACCATTCAACAGGGCTTGAACGGACATTGAGTGGACATCCTTACCTTGCCCAGTACAGTAAGACAGCTGGGGTCCAACTCGGGCTGCTCCAGTTTGACCACTCCAACCCAGCCGTATTCATACAAGTCCTCTTCATCGTTATTGTTACACAGGCCCAAAGGGTGCATCTGAAAGACAAAGAAAAGTTCCTTCAATGTTTCAATCCAGAATAAAATTCTAGCCACGCACTCTGCCAGATGAGAAAACAGATTGGAAATCGTTACGAAGACTGCAAGACAAAGAAAGATTTAGGAAAGATTAAGTGAAATGCATGGATTTAGTGTTTTTTATTTCAATGCATTTACAGAGAAACAGTTTCATATTGCATTATGCCATGCAGAGGTGCACCTTTAAATGATAAGCCATAACTGTATTATACACATTGCGCCATAACTTCCTTTATAAACTGCCCTACGTTGACGTGCCAAGCCACACCCGCAAAATAGCAAAGGTGTGGAAACTCTGAAAGGTCTAAGTGGAGGAGACATGATAATTACTGTCATTAGGTGTGCACCGAACCAGCAGATTCACTCAAATGCCATCTTTCAGTTGTTCTAAGTGTGAAATCTAGCGCCTTTGATGTGTTGAAAATTTACAACATGGATATTTATCAATGGAAATCTTCCAGGAGATAAAAAAAAAACTAGGTTGAAGATTGTTTGGGAATTACACAAGCGCCGAGCGAGGCCGTGAATTGTTTGAGCATGGCGGTTTATTACTTTATTCGTGCTATTAGCTTCACTAGATAATCATTTCATGGACATGTTGCTGGATTTTATATTAAATGAATGATAGATTAAGCATTGCTGGCCTTGAATCAAAATAAAAGTTTTTGTTTACATAATGTATTATGTATTATGTATTATGCATTTATAAATACACACACATACATTTTATATATTTTGAAAATATTTACATTCATATAATTAATATGTATAAATATTTTGTATATAAACATAACATTTTTCCTAAATATATCCATTGTGTGTGTGTGTACATATACATAATAAATACACACAGTACACACACATATATTCTGTAAACAAAAACTTGTATTTTGGATGCGATTAATTGTTTGACAGCGCTAATATATATATATACACACACATCACCATGACAACTGATTTGGCCTGTTCCCTGCCCATAGCTGAGAGCTTCTGGTCAAATATGTCAAGAAGTGCTGCTCCAAACGAACAAATTGGATTATCACTCTGAAAAAGCTGATTATCATCTTAACTCAGGGATCAAAAGCCACATCAGCTCCCAAGAGGCCTTGGATTCCACATTTGCATAGAATTTAGCTGAAGTTGTGGCTTTTTTCTTATTTAAACTGACAACATATTAAAGCAGTGTGACCACGGGTAACCTAGTTTCCTGTGCACAAATGTAAGATTATGTTAAAATACTCTGGCTGAACGATGCATTTTCTAATCAGTGACCATCTAGAATGCATTTATTGGGAACCGTGCATTTCAGAGAGGATTACTCATTGGATTTAGCAGCAGTTTCTCAAAAGTGGCCCGTCAGGAGAAGTCAAAGATGGCAAACCAATGTAGCTAGACACATTTATAGACATCTTCCCTAAATACTTTTCTGGAGTGCGCTGACATTGCTTCCGAAGCAACTACCTAACTTATGTTTTAGTGTTATTGTCGATATATTGATAAGGTAGGCCCATTTGCAATACCTGAAATATATCATGCAAGAAAAGTCACACACTAAAACTGAGAATTTAACTACACCTGTAACCATTTGCATGCCGTACTCCTATTTTACAACACACATGCATCAATACTCATGCTTCCCCTCCAGTTCACCCCAACACGTTTCCCCATTCTCCACGACTGGCTGCATGCCCACCGCACACTTTTCCCCAATCTCTCCCTTTTCTGTCCATCATTCTGCATTGCACCCAGACATCTCTTCTTTAACCACCAAAAGAGGTGTCCCTTGTTTTCTGCATTGCACCCAGACATCTCTTCTTTAACCACCAAAAGAGGTGTCCCTTGTTTTCTGCACTGCATCTGTAACGGATGTATGCCAGTAAGGGCTGTGTAAACCTCACTCCCCTGACCTCAAAAAGAGGCGCTCTAGGCTGTAGCCTTTAGCCTCCTTGGTAGAGCGCCCGCCTCCCGCACCGGAATCCCGGGTTCGAGACCCGGGTGGGGTTACATTGGTGCCGTGACCCGGATGGGAGTGAGGTTTAGGGAGTTGAGTGTAACGGATGTATGCCAGTAAGGGCTTTGTGTAAACCTCACTCCCCTGACCTCAAAAAGAAGCGCTCTAGCGACTGACGCTAGAAGCTGTAGCCTTTAGCCTCCTTGGTAGAGCGCCCGCCTCCCGCGCCGGCGTCCCGGGTTTGAGACCCGCTCGGTGTGATGGTGAGGACCCGGGGGGGTTACACATCCAGACATCTCTTCTTTAACCACTAAAAGAGGTGTCCCTTGTTCTGCTCCGCCACCCTCAGCGCCTCTCATCTCTACAGCCGTTCACATGTGTATATCTCCTTTCATGGGCAGTGCTCTCAATGAAATCACAGTGAGAATCACTATGACAGGCGTCAAACTCTTCACACCCACTTCCACCTTAAGCATCAGCGGAATAGAAAAGGTCAGATTGGTGCAGTACATAAAGTGCTGCAATGGCATAAGTGATTCTCAATGGAGCTAGCCATGCAAGTTATATCTCTATACATTGAATATGGACAGCTGCCAATGTGCTGCTTTTCACCCCCGTTATTTGTTTGTTTGTCTTTCGCTTGCACTAACAGATGATGATTATAAAAGGATGACATGTACAACGGAAAGCATGTCCTTCTTAATTACGGTTAACACACTAAGCCTTCGAAATATTTCTCAGAATAGTGTTTGAAAAATAGCCAAAAGGACAGATGGACAAATGCAAACTGTTTGTTCTCCTCCTCGCCTCTGAATGAGGGCTGACCTGATTTAGGGTTAGTCAGAACCGTTCTCATCTAAACAAAACAACAACATTAAAATGCCACTCACACCAACTTTATCAGATGCTCAATTCACTGATGCTTTGATCATCAAGTATTTCAGCCTCCTCGACAGAATCGGTCCAGGTAGCAGAGTTTCTCTTGCACTCGTTTTAGGCTTTTCTTCTGATGGGTTGACGGTGTTTGATCAAACTTGTTGGGGGTTCAAAGCGTCCTGCAATTCAAAGAAAGCAGTATGTGTTCGCACATCTGCCCGGGGCCAATTCATAACAGTGGGGGCCAGCTTCAACTCAACTCAAAAACACTCATACATATATAGGGCCACGGTTGGTTTCTTTCATTGCACCAAAGAGTAGGACTTTATTTAATCTCATCTTCATTTGTACAAGTCTAATACGGTTTCTTAAAAGCCCAAGATCAATCTCTGTATACTGTAATAATACAAACAGGAAGACGACAATCTTGCTAAATGTGTTATTTTAGGATTTAGATAAATTATATAATTTATTAATATTTCGTTTTAGCTTTTATTATAATATTTTCAGCTATCATTTTAATTGTATGTGCTTTAGTAAGGCTCTATGATTTCTGAGATGCAGAAAACATGGACAGAATCACGGAATCCAGTCATAAAAACAGTTTACAGTATAACACGGAATGTCATGGAATTAAACAAAATGTATCAATTAATTAGAGATGCTTTTGATTATTAATATTTAATCAAACCATTAAAATGGAATCCAGAAAATTAATAGAAAACGTAAATTGGAAAATAAAAAAAATAAACATGTCAAAGGTCCTTAAAAATTAAATTTTTCTAAAACATTTAATAAACGAATGTTGTAAGTTTCGTGATTTAAATTAATTAGACATGCTTTTTGGTGAATAAAATATAATTTAACAACTAAAATAGAGTCTGGAAAAAACTGAGTCTGGAAAAGTTAAAATGGAAAAAAATGGAATTTTGAAAAAATAAAAACGGATTTTATAGAGCCCTAGCTTTAGTTTTTTGTATTAGTTATAGTGTTTTTATTTTTCTATTTAGCTTTATTTATATTCCGTTTCAGTTTTAATCAGTCATTTTAGTTCTAATAGCCTATACCGTTTTATAAGTTTTTCCTTAAAAAACTAAAAAAATATGTTTTTTAAATAGTTAAAAACAACAACACTGGAAGTGAATCAGTAAATCTGTATTAATACCCAGTCCTACAAAACTGTGCAGGTAGGCATATTTCAGACTGGTGGAAACATGTATTTGTTTAACGATTGTAATTCAATTTAAAATCAAGTAAATAGTTTCCTTCTGAAACCCATGTGGAGGGAAAATATGAAGCCATTACAACATACAAAATTATATCATTTAAACAAAACCGCTACAAATGGGATGATAATGACCATGTGCATTTAAATAAGTCAGTTGAAGACTGCAAGACTAAAGGACAATAAACACAGCATGTCTAAAATCAAACCAGCAGATAGTAGCCTAAATGTTTTAGAAACACAGAGCTCGTATCGCCGAAGCTGACCTAAACGTGTAGCTACACACAGAGCAAGCGTTCACGGATCGTGGCTGTGGTCCAGTAGTAGAGAACAGAACAGTCACAGCCACAGGCATGGCATTTAGGTCAAGGCCAGTATCAATTTCACCCGCAACAATCAAACAGCCCAGCTAGCCCGAGGGTACGTTCTGCTAGCCAACTCCACTCCAGAACCCACACTACAACCACTTTCACTGGCTTCAACTGCATGTAACCCCACACCAAGATTATCCATCGCCAATTCATGCCCTCTGATTAGAGAGTATAAAACTAACAAACCTACTCAACCGCAACTGTAATCTGACACATACAGTCAAACCAAACATTATTCAGACAACAGATATCATTTTTGGGGTGCAGGACACTATAGTTCATGTATGTTAGTGAGGACAGCAAAGTATACTGTGACTATTATACCAAAAATTATTGGACTACCAGTAAAATTGATAAAAATGTGGGACAAAAAAGTATTCAGACACTTTGGCCTGACCATGTTTTGCTTACGTGTTTTTTCTTTAATTGTTAATGGACCTTTGTACACCACAGACTGAACAGAATGAAGCATTGCTTGGTAACTGGTTGACCTAAACTGGTATTATCTAATGTGTACTTACATTTAACAGCTGATAGCTATTCGATCCAAATTCATTATACCTTTCTATCAAAGTTATCTGACATTATCAAGAAAGATCGTTTCTGACATGGTTTAAAGGTCATTGCACACAGAGTCTGTATTTTTGGCGTGTTTTTCAGTATTCCTCATTCTTTCTTATCAAAACGCATGCTGCGAAAAACAGAAAATCGAACCTGATCCGTATTTTTATGATGGACGAAAGTTTCGGAGGCAGTGTATAAACGTGATTGACACAACGTGAGATCGTATTTATTTTTAACATGCAAAAATGTGCAATGTCCTTAACTCTTGAGTTCTTGTCATTTTATTACCATTTTCTAAACTATAGTGAATAAACTGTGATAATGTGAGAAATGTTGAAGGTGTCTGAATCAATTTAGGTTTGACTGTATGTCCTCTGATTAGAGAGTATAAAATTAACAAAAAATATTAACCGCAACTATAATCTGACACGGAGCACAAAACCAGTCATAAGGGTCAATTTTTCGAAATTGAGATGTATACATCATCTGAAAGCTGAATTAATAATATTTCCATTGATGTATGGTTTGTTATGAAAGGACAATATTTGGCTGAGATACAACTATTTGAAAATCTGGAATCTGAGGGTGCAAAAAAAATCTAAATATTGAGAAAATCACTTTTAAACCTGTCCAAATGAAGTTCTTAGCAATGCATATTACACATCAAATATTAAATTTGAATACATTTATGGTAGGAAATGTACTAAATATATTCACGGAATATGATCTTTGATTAATATCCTTATGATTTTTGGCATAAAAGAAAAATCAATCATTTTGACCCATACAGTTTATTGTTGAATATCGCTCAAATATACCCCAGCAACTGCTTTTGTGCTCCAGCGTCACATATATCATTCATGGCAATAAGCCCATGAGTCCATCGACTTCAAGTTGAGAAGATTTCGTGGAGG
>CM050414.1:27907778-27952778 GCA_027564155.1 Gymnocypris eckloni scoliostomus
GTCGAGAGTTAACGTGACATGATTTATGGACAAGGAAGGCAAAAGTGCACGCCAGAATACTACCACAACTGCTCTTGAAGTTCAGGAGGCGGGTAAATCTGTACCCGGGAGGATTGTAGTCATCAACACCTAGCCTCACCGATGCCTTTGAAGTCCCTCCCTCGCTTTGAAGGTCCCGGCGAAGAGGAATGCCTGCGCAGGGCTCTTGGAAAGCCCCCAGAGTTGTGGAATGCGGAGCAGGCCGCTGCCGAGCCTCTGCTGGAATGCGATTAGAGCGCTGGAACAGACGAGGGCTCCCGCGCCAAGGAATGGCTGATGCCACCGATGGCACGGCACTGGCTCGCTCGTCGCAAAAAAATATTTCATAGAGGAAAAATGGGCGAGAGAGGCGGGTGGGAAGTTAAGCGAGAATAAACAAAATGGTCACCAATAAAAAGAGTGTGAATTTTAAGAAAAATACAAAAATAAAAAGGAAATTTTTGCCTTGAAAACAAAATTTGAAAAATATTCTAAAATATTCCAATATTTTTTCTAAATAAACGATAAAAAAGCTAAAATCACTCTTAAATGCTTCACGCAAATTTAGGCATCACAACATTATAATGTACAGTATTAAAAATTGGTATTTATTTTAAATAGTGCTGTCAAACGATTAATCGCATCCAAAATACAATTTGTTTACATAATATAATGTATGTGTGCTGTTATGCATGTATATTATGTATATATAAAAGACACACATAAAAAATATATTTCGAAAATATTTACATGTATATATGTATATTCATATAAATTACATAATATATAAATATATTTAATATATAAACTTAACATTTTTCTTAAATATATACATGCATGTGTGTGTTTTTATATATACACAAAATAAATGACCACAGTACACACACATGCATATATATATTTCAGAAAAATATGTTACGTTTATATATTAAAATATATTTATTTATAATATAAATTATGTGAATATAAATATAGACATGTAAATATTGTCTAAATATATGCATGTATGTGTGTATTCATATATACATAATAAATATACACAGAACACACATCTTATGCAAACAAAAACTAAAATAGGTGATTAATCGCCTATTTTAGAGCGATGTCGATTAATCGTTAGGCAGCACTAGATTTTAAAACTGTCAAAACATGTTTTAAAGGGATCATATGACGCGATTTCATGTTTTCCTTTGTCTTTGTAGTGTTACAAGCTGTTTGTGCATACAAGATATGTTAAATCGGAAAGATTAAAGTCTCAAACCCAAAAAAATATTCTTTCTAAAAGTTAAGACTCATCCACGCCCTCCTGAAATGCCTCATTTAATCACTCCCCCACAAACCTACGTCACTGTGGTGGAAGATTTGCATAAACACCCAAATGTATACGCAAGGCAAGAAGTCGTAACTTTTATTCTCACTGTAGTATTGTTGTCGAGGAGACGCGGTGCGTTTCCAAATATGGTGAGGCGCAACATTTCCATTACACGCTTGAGGTATTCGGCCAATCACAGTGCACTGGATAGCTGGCCAATCAGAGCACAGTGCGCTTTTCAGAACGATGAGCTTTGTAAAAATCACTGTGTTTCAGAAAAGCAGGGCAGAGAGGGGCCACAATAATGTATGATATGTGGAAAATAATGTGTTTTTGTTCCTTACACCTCATAAAAACACAGCATTACACAAAATAATGTTCTTTTTAGCATCGTCATATAACCTCTTAAAATTCGTCAGATATTTTTATTTTTTTTATGTACTCTATATGAGTTTTAAAGGATGGGAAAGGTAATATAGATGTAAAGACAGGGAAAATGAGCATGCATAATTAATATATACAATATCTACAGACAAATTAATTACACCAATAACTGATATTGCACCGATAATGTGCAACTCTATTAGTAACAATCCCAGAAACAACATATGCAGTTTCGTCAATGTCCTTCCGGTACAAAAATCAGCTAAGACCTATAATATAAATGTGCAGTGTTGAAAAAATTATATTACTTAAGACTTGAAAAACATTAATATGTTAGCAAATTCATATGTATTTTTCAATGAATTTTTAAATGATGGCAAAGGAAATCCAGATGCAAAATTAGGGGAAATGAGCATGCATAATTAAGATATATAATATTTACAGACACTGGTTATTTCTAACCAATAACTGATATTGCACAGATATACTGTGCATCTCTATTAGTAACATTCCCAGAAACAGCATACGCATTTCTTCAAAGTCTTTTAGGTACAAACATCTGCTAAGAGCATAAATAGTAAACCAGAAAAATGTGTCACTATAAAAGCGAGTAATACCCCTCCATATTTCCACTGGCACAGGCCAGACTCGAGCTGATCCTTTCCAGAATGAGCAGATTCACTAATCATATTTCCATAGCTCTGAGTTTTACGTGCATTACAAAACAAGTTTCTAGTGTCTTGTTGTCAGTCAAACATTCCAGCGACATGAGTGCTTGCTCCGATCAAGTGGAAAACAAACAACTATGGGCCAGTTATTACTAAACAGGGCAAATAAGCACGAGCGCGCAATACCAAAAACACACCAATGGGCGGGGAAATGTATGCATGGGATTTACTAACAACGTGCAAATTAAAGAACACAGACGCAACATCTCATTTACATATCGACCAATGCAATATAACAAGCGCAGCGCAAATTAGAGTAGTCACAAATACAGACAAAAGAAGCCACGGTACATTGAAAAGAACCGGAGGACAAAATATTGAAGGTTTGCTAGAAGTTTTGATAGAGCTGGTGTTGCGTGACTCCTAGATTAGGGATCCAATTCGTCTTTTATTTCCTGAAGCAAATTAAAAATAACATGTCTTGGCAAACGATATGTTCGGATAATGTCCTTCTGGCATTCAAAATAATATAATATGTGTGGAAATCCTCTCCCTTCTACCACGCGCTCTCTGCGGTGCATCCTAGCAACAACGATTGCAGTCATTTCAAGCGCAAAGTAGTTTAAGACATGCTTTTTGGGGGCGTTAAATAATGGTGCAAATGCCAGTAATTTGACAAGTACAAACGTTATTAAAAAGCATTTTTCCTCCCATAAATTTTGTGTCTGAAAGTGAAACTCCAACAAATGCATATTCAATAAGATCAAGTGCAAAAATAACTGTCTTTTCAGCGCTAATTCTACACTGCGCATCTTTAGTAAATCCTGACAGTACAATTTTAACGCCAAAAGACGGTTTGCGCTGGCACAAGCTGTTAGTAAAACTGACCCTATGCCTCTAAAAATGAATGTGCACATATAGACTGGACAATTCTATTTATACACACATCCTCTCTGTCACACACATACTACACCGACCTTAATGTCTTACCACTTAAACAAGGCATTGGGTCGGCTCTTGAAAGAGGGAAAGCAATGCTGGAGATGACTGGGCTGATCCAGTAAGCTCTCTCTTTAAAGGTCAACACCATATAGACCATCTCCAACGGTCTCTAACACATCCCATCACATGATGGCCCAACACGAGCAGGGAATACTGGTGCATTGCCAAGATGTAAAAGGGCTAGATCTGTTTTCAGGGGATAGTTCAAGTGAAAATGTAAATTTCGTCATTTACTCACCCTCACATTGTTTTTCCGGCAAGATGAAAAGATTATATTGTCAAGAACACCGTTTCGCTTTCAACACTAGGCCAAAACATTTTTTATCATATCTTCTTTCGTGTTTAAAACAAAGGTGCTGCATGGTAGAACCTTTTCTTTAACATCTGAAGAATCTTTCAGTTTCACAAAAAGTTATTTGTGGTGAAAGAAGGTACTTCAGATTATAAAAAGGTAAGAAAGATATGTTCTTTGTGGAACCAGAAAGGGTTCGTCTATGGCATCGCTGTGAAGAACCTTTTAAGCACATTTATTTTTAAGAGTGTACAGGTTTGGAACAACATGAAGGTGAATAAATGATAACAGGGTTGTCATTTTCCCGTGAACTACCTCTTTAAAACAAGCTCGTAATAAGGTGGCAGTGCATTATATTCCCGTCACAATTATGACAGAACCGATGGGAATCCACTGGAAAACAGATGAGCGCTTGCTCATGCACGACCTGTTTTCAAAGAAAGCAAAAACATGGTTCCCAAGAGACAAACCAGTCAAAATATCCACCCATTCCCTGACAACCTCACACACACAAAACTCAACCACAGGCATCATCCTCCACCCCTCTACCACACACATAACATTTGGCTCCGCTGCAATGTAATTCAGCCCACCGTCAACCAGAGGATCACAACAAGCAGCCCATGTGCCAATGCCGCTTGTCAATCAAAAGAACGACTCCGACATGGGCCAGTCCCAGAAAAGGGGGTGGAGAATCACTCAACCAATCTCTGGCAGATCCTTCAAAGCTTACTCTAGCCTCTGGACTCGCTCGTTCTCAAGTTACACAGATAAATGCAGGTCGGATGATAGGATAGGACTCAAGAATGTGCGGCCATGGAAATTGGAAAGAGTTTGTTTTCTGCACCTCCACAGCCTCTGGTTCTTGCTAACCAGCCCCAAGCCCCCGCAATGCCACAAGGTTAGATCGAGTTTCTCTTGCCTTAGATTTGTTTTCTTAAGGAGGTTGCCCTACAGAAGAAAACGCTTCGTTTCCAGGTCAGAACCTATGGTCTGATTGTACACATGGGACTGGACTGAAGAGATGGCTGGATGGAGGGTTTTCAGGCCACATGTGGATTGAATTGAAGGTCATGCCCAATTTCATTACACTTGCATTCAAAGTATGTGAGGACATAAGGTAATAATCAGTTAATGAGGCATGATATGCAGACTTCTGTCTGCTGTACAGTTTCCATAAGCCTCCAGAGCACTACTGGTACCAGTGGCTTCTCAGTAGGGATGCACGATGTACACTAACGTTAAAAAGTTTGGGGACCGCAAGACTTTTAAATGATTTTAAGAAGTTTCTTACGCTCAAAGCTGCATTTATGTGAGGAAAAAATACAGTAGACCGAAATATTGCGACAATTTAAAACAACTGATTTAACACCAAAGCTATTACTCCAGTCTTGGAAGTTCCTGTGGCTCAGTGGTTAGCAGCGCAAAGGTTGTGGGTTCAATTCCCAGGGAACACACATACTGACAATACATGTATAACCTGAATGCACTGTAAGTCGCTTTGGATAAAAGCGTCTGCTAAATGCATAAATGTAAATGTCTTCAGTGTCTCAAGATCCTTCAGAAATGCTGCCTAGAAACCTTGTTGTGAACAAAGTTTGTAAAACAGCATTTATTTGAAACTGAAATCTTTTGTAAGATTACATGTGCATTTAATATAATTTTTGATACATTTAATAAAAAAGTATTACAAATAAAAGTATTATTTTTTTAAATGTCACTATTGGATATTTCATCATACATGCTCATTTCTCCTTCGGTCACATTTAAATTACCCTCACATAAAGCAATCTTTAGAAACATTAACAATTTGATAGCACACATAAGCAAAATTACAATTTATCTCAAAATAAATATAGATTTTTTATAATCACCATAATGTTGCAATGCTTATATTTAATTTGTATCATTTAAAAAATGACTGACTTCACAATAAAATAGGGCTGGATGTTATGGCACAAAAAATTATCACGATAATCAGTCGATATCGATAATTATCACGATAAATGCAATTTTTTTTATTTCTTACAAGTTTAAAGCCAGATTTTTGCTCCAAAATTAAATTTGTAGAAACAACACCATTCATTTTCCTTAACAAAATAAATATCTAAATAGAAAAATGTCTGTCTTAGTTTATTATTATAAACTAATTGCGATAATGATATCGCAATAATTATCGTTATCGAATTATCACCCAGCCCTACAATAAAGTTAAATTTGTTAACACTAGTGCATGCACTGGTTGATATGAACTAACTATGAATAACCTTTTAAGGCATTTATTGACCTAAAGTCAACAAACATACTATTTTTCCATTGTCATTTCATCTTCAGCATTCATTCGAGAAGATTTTGCACCCCTGGCACCCAAATTCATCCATTTTGAAGCCTGATGCTTGACATTTTAAAAGTGTATAAGAATATTTATAAATTTAACAAATGCTGAAATTGCTTAATTTAATTGTTGTATTGTTATTCCATGTTAGCTGCTGCATTAATAAACGTTAGAGAACTGTACCTTACTGTAAAGAACCAATTTTGGTTAGTAGCATTTTCTTTTTTTAAAGGATTGAATTTAAATATTGGCCATACATGAAAACAACTGGCTTTTCAGTATCCTCTAGAGTTTGAATATCGGTGCATCCCTGCTTTACAGCTTCAGCTGTCTTTGATTGAAAACGCCTTTTAGCTCTACTAAATTTCCTCCTTTCCCGGCACGTAGCTCCTTTCCAGAGAACTTGAAGGAAGCTTGGGTTGATGATATTCCAGAGGAAACAAGTGTATGTATAAAAAAACAAGGGCCAAGCCATTTCCTGGCGTTATGAGAGCACTACAAGGAAAGACAGGTAGAGTTTAGGAACAGACAGAGCCTCTGGTATATTCCTTAAGGGAGAATCTTGGACGCCATACACTGCAACACCGGAAGCTATTTGGAAGCACATCAAAAGAAGAATTGCTGTATCAATGCCATGAGTGGAAAGCAACAAAGCGGTGGTAAGAAAGAGATACGCTCTCATTCTACAGCAGGAAGAGGGCTGGTTTTAACAGTAAGCGCACCATTTGATCCCCAATACAGTCATTTAAGGTTAAAGACGACTAAATTATGTTCAAGAGAGCTTTCCAAACGGGAGGAAGTCAAAAATGCCCTCGATCTGTTCAGTTACTCATATAAGGGTGTATATAGAGATCAGGTTGGACAAGTCTCTCTATCCAGGCCAATACAGTTACACCAATATTTCTCCATGAGAAGAGAGATTTACAGAGAAAAAAACTGCTAAGAGATTAACTCGGACTCAATGGGGCTGAACTCGACAGTCCGCTCACACCCATCCTACCCATAAGTCTCTTGTACTGAGGCAATGCGTGTCTTTGATGCTCGACTATAAGGAATCTGGAGGCGTTGCATTGAGTACAAAAGAAACCTGCAATGCTGGGAGAACCTAAAAGGAGCGAGATCCATGTGCGAGTGCCAAGGCTGGGATTTCTCTCCCCACGTCCTTTTCACTCGTCCCCCCCAAACAGCACCAAACCACTGAATCAGAAACTTCACTCCCCCGATGTTTCCACTTCAGCTGCCATCTCTCAGGGTGGCATTAGCATCTGATCCGAGAAGGCGAAGGAGAAGCAACTCCAATGAAATATTCAGCATATCCATATTTGTCCGTTGCTGAAGGAGGGATCCGGGGGGGCTGGGTTGGGGGTGGTGAGGAGGTCTGACTCCCCTTAAACCCATTACATCAGCTTCGCAGATTCAGAGGCCTGTGCTTTTGCAAAACCAGAAAATGACCTAAATTGACATTCCTTTGGTTGCTGGTGGTTTTAACATTTTGCGAAAAAATATACTCTTCGTCAATGCAATCTTACAAACTCGAGATCAAGTTTGTGGAGTAACAAGCATATCAAACGATAACAGGAAACTCAATTAGCAAAAGACTGCTGTCAAAACAAACAAGAATACAGCAAAAGAATGCATTTAAAAACAAAATATTAAAAAAATGACATTCTTTTCAAATGTTCAAGTGAATTTAGGCATCACAACATTTTAATGTTCTGTGTGAAAATGGATATTAATTTTGAGATTTGACTACATTTAACTATTGACTTTTAATTAATTTATGAAAAATACTAATATATTATTCTAGATTAGCAAGATAATGTTACTAGCAGATGATGCCAAAGGTCTAATCTAATTAGTGCTGTCAAATGATTAATCGCATCCAAAATAAAAGTTTTTATTTACATAATATATATGTGTGTGTACTGTGTATATTTATGTATATATATATATATATATATAAAAATACACACACTTGCACATATATATTTAAGAAAAATATGTTACATTTGTATATTAATTATATGTATATATAATATAAATGATACAAATATATAGATGTAAATACATGCAATTCTTTTCTAAATATATACTGTATGTGTGTGTATTTATATATACATAATAAATATACACATCTCACACACACACATTTATTACATAAACAAAAACTTTTATTTTGGATGCAATTATCCGTGATTAATTGTTTTTCTATATATAATAATCATGGAAATTAGCGGTATATTGTCCAATATCAATAAAAGAAAAAACAAACAAAAGTTTGGGGTACATTTTTTTCACATTTTCTGAATTTATTTGATAAAAAAATACAGTTAAAACCGTAATAATGTGAAATATCATTACACTTTAAAATAACCATTTAGTATCGCACTATATTTTACATTGTAATGTATTCCTGTGATGACAAAGCTGAATTTCAGTGTAATCATTCAAACATACTGAATCTTTTACTTTTTCATAATTTATTTTAATGAATAGAAACAGAAAGAAGAGAAATCTTTAGTAACATTATCACTTCCACTTCTACTCAATCTGAAAATAGACTCAGCTCGGTTTAACACATTTGACTTGTTTAAATCGATTCCATACACTTTCCCAGAAAAGCGCAGCAGAAAATGTGGAAAAAAGGCCTGCTCATGACGTGACCCATAACAAACCCCGGGCAAATGAGACATGAATCAAAACCGTTCAAACAAACAAATATCTAACCCACTTTTCCACCGCGTGCCAACGAATCCCGATCCCTCCATTGTGTGCTCCAGCTGCCCGGGCGGTCAGTCGGAGGCAGCATTATGGAAACATTGTTGAGGAATGGTATGGCTTTGATCTCCGGCCGTTGACCTGGCAGGCCCTGGTCCCTCCTCCACATCAAAACCCTTCGCTCGGGGAGATCAGTCCTAATCCCTGCACCAATTTAATCAGCCATCTCAACGACTCACATTACGCTTTTTAATTAGGAGCGAGTCATTGCTTCGGCATCACACCCAGCCGGAGAGCTCGCACTGCGGACCTCTAAGTCCCGGTGAGCTTATGTCAAATATAAGATTTCACCTTAGGGAGAATAGAGAGATTGTTTTTCTTTGACTCACTTTTTAATAGACAGCAACTCCCTTCCGCCTTGTCTTGGTTAAGAAGCAACTAGAGGACTTCTTATCAGGGCTGCACAATTAACTGTAATACAACTGAATATCACAATACAGCATTTAGTGAATTAAATATATGTGCCGTGTTTCCAGAGTGAAGCGCAGCTGATCTTTTACCTTTCCGTTTTTGTGTCATTTCGGTTCACATTAAATGTGGCGGCGTCCCACATGACTACCATAAATCTTAGTATTGTAATTGTATAGCTGTACTATAAATTAATAATAATAAAATAAAACTTTTCTGAAATACTCCACTATACAGTGAAATATTACAATACAACAGCATCTCTTAATTTTTTTATTTTATTTAGTAATAATAATTTTTTAAATACACTAAGAGTGACATATTAAGTTACTAAAATCATACATTTTCAAGCTAATTATTTTTTATTTTTAAGTTATTTTTATAGTTATAATAATAATATTATTATTATTCTTAAATACTCTATTATACAGTGACATATTACAATAGTAACATTTATGTTTAATATGTTATTCAGTAATTTTAAATACTTTATTTTAAAGTTAAGTATTACAGTAGTAATATATTATTTTGATTGTTTTTATTTTGTAATAATATCAATAATACTGTATTATTATTTGATACTTATTTTTTGGTCAAACTGTGCAGCCCCACAAATAAGCACATCCAAAAAAAACAGTAAGTAAATAAATAAATACATGAACTGATTAATTGATTAATCAGAGAGAGAATTAACTTTTGATTCGCTCAAGAGTATTCAGTTGCTTCTTGAACTAATGCAGAACTTTTGTTTCTCTTTTAGACTCGCCTTCCATCCTTTGAACAAAACTGCAGCAGCAGCTATTTGAAGCAACAAGCAAAATCTGTACCAACACAAGCCTCTATTCACAGGGCCAGCATCCATCAAAGGACAGGGTGAGGGGGTGCTAACAGAGGATCCCAGTGCACACCACAACCACACACACACACACACAAAAACAGCTTGTAAAAATCAAACACACACACACACACACACACACACACACACACACACACACACACACACACAGTGCCAAAGTGACCATATCAAACACACACACACACACACACACACCACAGCTTAGTTTCAAACAGGGACCACACACACAGAGACACAGACACAGACCACAGACACAGACACAGACAGACACAGACTGATAGAGACAGATAGAGACACACACACACAGACACACACACAGACACAGACACAGACACACACACACAGAGAGCAGAGAGAGACACACACAGAGAGAGAGACAGAGAGAGACAGAGAGAGACAGAGACAGCTTAGACAAACACACACACAGAGAGAGACAGAGAGAGACAGAGAGAGACAGACACACACCACAGCTTAGTTACACACACACACACACAGACACAGAGAGATAGACACACACACACACAGCGAGAGAGAGAGAGAGACACACACACACAGAGAGAGACAGAGAGAGAGAGAAAACAAATGAGGCCCAGGGACGAGAAAGTGACACAAGGCTAACAGCGAGGGGTAGAGCACAAAGACAGCCGTTGCCTGGGAGAGAGGAGCGTGCAGCTGAAACTATGTCCAGAACACCTGCTGAGTGAGGTGAGCCCTCACTGATTCTAGGTCTTTTTATTAATTTTGAACAAAATAGAGCACTGGAAAAACAGCTGTTGTTCTGACTTAGCACATGAAAAGAAAGATCAAAAAAGGGGAGGAACGGAGCGAGCGAGAGCACGGACATAAAAGGAGGAAATGTAAAAAAATAAAAGTATGACACTTTCCTTGAATTAAAATCAGTGAAACTCAAAACTGCTTTTGCTTTAGTTCAAAATAAATCAATAAATAGACAAATCTAATATCAACCGATGACTAGGATCATTGGCCATTTTGAGATTTCTGGCATTAGCATCAACTTATAACATTAGCTGCTTTCTAATATTTTCTGTGAATTCGGAGGAAAACAGTTTTGAGTACTTGTGTCAATCAAGTATGAAATGCTGAATTAAATTATTTGTAAAGTACTGTCGAAAAACAAGACACAAGATATTTCATGAAACTCTGAAAGGTCATAAACACTGGGTAAGGTCAAGTGTAGATTTGAAATCAGTAATCTGTGAAAAATAGCACTTTATCATCACAACACGGGGGAAAAGAATTAAAATAATAAAATAAAATTAATAAAATTCTGCTTGCATATCAGTCTGACTATATAATAATAATTTACTGTTATTAGTATTGTTAAAGATACGATCAGAAATATTACTATTAGTCATTGTAGAAAAATGTACTAATATACACAAGTGTAAAATAAAGTTAGCACTTAAAACAAGATATCAGCACTGTGTGCAGAGAAGAACCTGAAGCAGTGTAGAAGCGCTTCGACACATGTGCATCCACTCATATGGGTGAGGTGCGTAAACAAAGCTTACGGGAAGCACACACCACAACACACACACACACACACACACACACACACACAGCTTAGTTACAAACACACACACACAGACACAGACACAGACAGACAGACACACACACACACAGCTTAGTTACAAACACACACACACAGACACAGACACAGACACACAGACACACACACACACACACACACACACACACACACCACAGCTTAGTTACAAACACACACACAGACACAGACAGACACAGACACACACACACACACACAGCTTAGTTACAAACAAACACACACACACACCACAGCTTAGTTACAAACACACACACACACACACACCACAGCTTAGTTACAAACACACACACACACACACACACACACACACACACACACAGCTTAGTTACAAACAAACACACACACACACACACACACACACAGCATAGTTACAAACACACACACACACACACACACAATATCACACAGATGTAATACCGATTTTCGCTGCTTAGGAGAAATGAATGATAGACCAGATGATAGACCATCTGGCTGGAAAAAAACATCCAAAACACCTGCTAATGTTTACGAGGTGTTCCCTCAAAAATGATTCTATATGGTTGCTTTTTATTAATTCTGAATTAAATAGAACTGCTTTATGTTGTTCTGACTTAGCAAAATCACACTATATGATTTAAATAAGACTAAAGCGTTTAAATGGCATTTTAAGCACAAGTTATTGCTTTAGTCTGATTGAAACTGAACTTTTAAAGGGGATGTAAATGCTCTGCTCCTTACGGTGGTTCAGATCCATCCCAAGCAGTCTAAGACAGGTCAACATGAATACAATTCACAGTCCTCGACCAACACGGATCCTTTCGAGAAACAGACCTATTATTCTTACGGACTGTGAGAGGTCTTCTGGGGTTAGCGGTGGGCTGGACACGGTCGCTCGACTGAATTCCACCAAACATTTGTACAGCAGCAATGAGAGCAGGCTACACAAACAGTGCTTTGTTCGGATCCAGAATGCTACAGAACCCTCTGCCAAAGGTAAGCCAAGTATGTCTGCTTGGCAAACACAGAGAGCACCGAGAGGTCTGGAGAAGAGACGCGCCTCGAATGCTCAAGAGTTAAACATCAATCTTCTCAACAATGTTCACATACATGCACACACTGGGCACAGGGAGGATCAGAGGGGTTCTAAAGGTAGGCTAATGGTCAACCACCTCTGAAGGTGAAATGGCTTTTTCAACTCTAAAGCTAATTTACTCATTGTAATGAGCAACTCGTTCTCTGGACTTCAAGTCTGTGTGAGGGAGGTGGAAGGCAATTATGGCCCATTTGTGGACAAATCTATCTTTTGAACCGGTTCTTGATAACAGCATTAGCGAGTCTTGATTGTATGGAGAACTTGACGAGAACGAGTTGATTGTAGTGCAAACATGTCCCCACTTTACGGTTTTACTCTCAAACAGCATTTCCCTCACGAATGATTCAGCGTTACAAACAGACCTCACTATCTTGAACAATGACAAATCATATTTTTGAAATGCATTCATTACAACAAATGTCAAATTTGTATCTTTCAGAACTTTTGTACACAATTCACTGAAGGAGTGAGTCTGCTTTAAACGAGTCAGTCAAAAAGATTCACCCTAAGGAGTCCCTAAAGGGACATGGTGGTAGAAAAATATGAGATGGAAGAAAAAAATCATATTTCAAAAACAATGCATTAAATTGAGAAATGCTGTGTTCAATCACAAAAGCATTGAAAGATATTTTTCCTCAGACCTTATCATATGAACTTCAGAACATCTCTATATTATGATATTAGAGATGATATTTTGTGATTTTTTCCTCCCCAGAAAAATATAAATTCATTTATATATTTAATTACCTTTATGTGAACGTGCCTTTTTCCAAACAGACATAACCAAAATAAATAAATAAGGGATTCTGTACAATTCACTGGAGTCAAAAAGATCAGTGTGCACTATATGTCATGCATCTTTGACTCATTGAAAAGAATCAGTTCATAAGAGTCATTTGTTGATGAACCAGACAACACTGTTCATGGACGCTTGCAAGAAACATTATGAACACACTCAAAATAGTTAACATATCACAAAATGAAACGGCATTGAAACACCATTTTAAATTGTGTTGCATTTGTGTTCAATTTAGTTGCATTCTACTAAAGTTGCAACTATTAAAGCCTTGCTTCTATGTAACAGTTAACAAAGCTTATGATCTTACAAACCATGGAGCCACTACATCACTACTGTGTCTAGAGGAGACTATTGATCTGTAGCTTTACACCGCATCTTATCAAGTCATCCAGAAGAAAGCACAAGACACTAAATCCCATCGTCACATGAGCACATCTCCTGTGCCATAACAAATGCTTCATCCATATTTTATTCATATGAAGCCATTAATAAACCCTGAGGGACAACTCAACGCTGAAATCCACCATCTGTCTGTCACTTTCACACGTATCTCCTGACATCTCACCACCGCTGTGATGATGATCATATCTGATAGAAGATTGTGTTTAACCTCCGGCTGCAGCACGGGGATCAACAGAGGAAACACAAACATGTTCTACCAACATACTGTACCTCAGAATTCACCTAAATACAGTAGCGCTTCCACTAACTGTTTTACTGCATTGTCAAGTCAGATCATTGTTCAATTAAACTCCAAGCTGGCTAATTTATGCATAAGTGAAAATAATGCTGCTCAACAGCCAAACTATCTACATTTACATTTATGCATTTAGCAGACGCTTTTATCCAAAGCGACTTACAGTGCACTCAGGTTATACATTTTTTTGTCAGTACATGTGTTCCCTGGGAATCGAACCCACAACCTTTGCGCTGCTAACGCAATGCTCTACCACTGAGCCACAGGAACACCACTTCTAACCAACTGATGAAGCTGATTGGCAAGGTAGGATAAGCTAGATAACCATACCACACTAGTGTATCAAACTAGGGATCTGATATATAAAAGTGACTAGTTCTGATAGCCTCTCTCAACAATAACTTCCATCCAAACTGTGAATTTATGCAAAAAAATTAAAAAATGTATTTGCATATAAAACAATGCTTCCATCCAAAGGAGAACCCAGGGGACGTGGTGAATATATATATATATATATATAATTTATTTTAATCAGAATCAGAAAATACAAACAGAATTGGAAGTTGCTGATCATTTATTAAAATGTAAAAATGACTTGCAGTTTACATTGTGCAGACAAAATACAAAGAAATAAAGAGAAACACGTGGTCAGACAGTTCTGGGAGGTAATAGCCAATTATACGAGAGATTTATTTGGTCACATGTCTTGAGGCAAAGTAACCTGTTTGTTCGTGTGGATCTAGAAATCCGTTTGGTAACAAAGAAAAAACTAAATTCGTATTGTATGACTATCACAATATATGCACATCCTCTATCATTATTTTTTTAATGCAAGATCCATAAAAACATGGATGACACCAGCCTTACATTAGTTAAAACGTTCGACCTTTTGAAGACACCTGTAAAAATACTAAGACACTCATGACCTGTAAATCACATGAGCTACTGTGCTCATGATTAGCGGTTCACCTGATGCTCCACAGCCGTGCAAGAAGTGTGAAAATAAAAACACAGACGGCTGTACACCGAACAGACTGCCTATTGTAGTCACCACCACCATCATCCTGGATCCCTTACTTACTTTCCTCCCTGGCCTCACGTCTCTATCAGCGTCTGTACAGAAGACTGTTCATACTCAAACAAAGAAAGTGAGAAGCAAGCATCCTCGGCATCTCAGGCATCCTGATATTCTCTGCTGATATCAGCGTAGTGGCCTGTGCACCTTCATCGTCTCTCTTTTCTCCTGGGATAGGTGGTACATTCAGCCTGGTACGGGGGTTTACAGTTAACTAAAACTAGATAAAACTAAACCCCATTTCTGTTACTTGAAAAAAAATATATATAGGAACAGTTCACCTCAAAAAAAATCTTATTTACTCATTTGTGCAGTCTAGCATGTGTTAATGCTTCGTAAAAAATAAATGTGTATTTTTTCTACGCTAAATTGTAGAATAAAGTATTTATTTTTCACAATTTACCTGTGTCTGTTCCTTCTCCGATGATTTCCTGATTTTATGAAGCCCCTCCCTCAGAAATACATGATGGGCTCTGATTGGTTAGCTGGCCCAGTGTGTTGTGATTGGCTAAACCTCCTAGTGCAGTTCAGAAATGTCCCGCCCCTCAGCTCAGCGGCATGTGCTCCGGTTGTATTGTAAACAATTGCGTTGTCAATATTGCTTATCAATTTGAGCCCGAGTGAGACCCAGCGAATATTAGTGAAGAGGATCGCGCAGAACATGTGCAAGCACACGGCTCTTAATGGAATGTTTTTTGTTTGTTGTGGTCTCATACACTGTTATATGTAAACGCTACTGCTTATGTTAGCTTTTAATATACAGTTTTATCCTGATTGAAGCTTTAATACAGCACGGCAACCGCATGTCTCATAGCTATGTGAAAAATATCTGTCTATACACAAAGTGTATAATTGTAATATAGTTTATTGGAGCTGATGATCTGAGAGAGAGATGCAGAGCAGGGGACGCGAGGAACAAGATGAAGAACGCTGCTTTAGAACATTGATTTGAAACTTTTAGATCCATTAGAAGACAGAATTAACAGATTTGTTTGTGCACCCCTAGTTTTAACAGCATGGCAACAACTCTTCCTCTTCTCTAAAGCGGCGCAGCATGACCCCGCCCCCTTTGTTGTACATTCCAAGGGGCGGGGTTTATGTAAATGTATGAGTTTGTGACATCACACACCCAGAAAGTAACTCGCTGTAGTCCCTACGAGCCGTTTTTGTTGCAATCAACCACCCTTTTAAAGTACTAGCATTGCAAAAGCAGAAGCCCCCTCTCTGGCCACTCAGCTTATCAGAGGCTCATCTCCGGCACATACCATTCGCTCGAGCCCATCCTGTGAGCTCTCCGGTTGGCAAGAGAAGTCCTCTCAGCCGCTTTGATGTGCTGATGGTTCGGCGGCTCGCTCTGCAGCTGGTGATAGCATCAGAGCAGGCCTCTCTTGGGCCGGTGTGCCGCGCTATGATAACAGGAGGGTTGATAAGAGGAAATACAAGCTGTCATGAGCAACACGTTGAGTCTGCCAACTCAGAGGGACAGCTGAAGATGCAGAGAGAAACACAGAGATAGAAAGACCATGCAAATGAAGAATAAAGACCCATGAAAGTGCTCATCTGACTACTTCTGCAGTGGAAAACCGCTTTCGGGTTATCTATCATTTTTTTGCATTTGTTATAGATCTTATAGTGGTCAAATCATTTGTGCATATTTTTGCTTTTTTACATAAAATGTTATCAAAATGCCATCACTGGACCTTACAGTGAAATATATATCTGGAGACATATATACTGTACAATAAGTGTTATTTCAGTATAGTAGTTTTCACTAATATTTTGAATTAGCTTTTATTATTTATAGTTATAATTATTATTATATTTATATTTTCAGTTTTAGCTTTATTTCAGTATCAATTGTATACTCAATTTTCATTTTATTTATTATTTATTTATATTTTCAGTTTTCGTGTTAATTTAGTTTCATTTTTATTACATTTTTTCCGCATTACAATTTAGGTGTATTTATTTATGTGTACTGAAATAAAACATTTTTTTTTAATTTATTTAATTTAGCTGACAAGCAACTTTTCCCATTTTAATTTATGCTAAGCTTTTAATTTAAAATGTATATTTTATTTCATCTTTATTTCAACTAACAAAAAATCTTAAATTTTATTTACAATAATGTCAAGCATCAAGACCCACAAGCAAGCATGAGGTAAACGAGCAGCTTTAACGTCCCTCCAGAGACTCTCTACATCCACAGCTCTTCAGCTCCAATCAGAGAGCTACCCTGATTCTAGGGATGGGTACCGAAACTCGGTATTTAATCGGTCTCGGGGCTAAATTATAAAAGACCGGAGTATCGATAAGCTCTGACGTTAACGGTTCTGCTATCGGTACTGGAAAAGCACATACATTTATTATTGCTATATATATATACACATTATCTTGCAAATTATATCCCGCCAGAGTCACCAGCTGTTTTTATATGCAATAATATTCAAACTCTTGTCTATGATGCATTTTTGCTATTCCCAAATCAGAAGCGAGATCGCTCACGTGGATGAATTCAGCACGCGCAACATAAGCCCTGTTTATGTTAGAAGAGAGAACTAACCATTAAAACATGCTTACACTTTAGGCCTGTGGCTGTTATATTAAACTGAGTTTATTTAATGTTTTTTTTTAGCTTCTAAGTATTATAGCTGTGTTTCTTCTAGAACAACTTCCTTCTCTTCACAGCGGCGCGCATTCCTTCCTCCCTGACCAAAACTAAACGTCAGAATCAGATCAATCGTCTGTCGATTGTTGTAAAATGCCGTCTTTACAGTTACTAAATTGCTGGACATGTTTGATAATGAAATGTTGGAAGTACAATCCACACGAGAGACGCTGTTCCTCAGGCTGAAGTGTGTGTGCGTGTGTGTGTGTGTGTGTGTCAGGGGCGCGGGAACAGGGGGTGCTGAGGGTGCTGCAGCATCCCCTGTTTTTTCTGTGGGCAACTGTAAACTGTTGTGAATAAAAAAAAATATAGGCTAAATTTGTTATAATAAAGATTAATTAAAAAATGTATATGGTTGCTCCGATGTTTATAACATTTAGTTTACATTGGCTATTTTGCTATCTATTTCTATGTGATCTTCGACATATTTACCATTTGCCCATTAATTTAACAGTTGTAAGAATTAAAGTTATCAAAGTTATTAAACTGATGCAGGGCTATTTGATTGCACGTTAGCACATCCTGCCAAATCACGCACGCAGCACTGCCAATGCTTGCTTTTATGTTTGTGAATGCTATGATTGTGTTGAAGAATTTGTAGGTTGTGGCTTAAAAGCGAACATGGAAATATCATGGATGTACTTTTTTTTGTTCTCAGCGATATGAGTCTTTCCCTTCTCCCAAAACAAAACAGCTTATAGCTAAAATAGTTCAGTTTTGTATGTAATGGAAAAGTGATTAGCGATGTTTCGTTTTTTTTTCTTCATAAAGTTAATTTAGAAAAACATTGGGAGCATTTTTGTTCGTTAAATGTTTTTTCTTTTAAGCAACGACCAAGCGGCCAGCATCAGAGTTGATCGCCTATGTTTGATTAATTTAGCCTTATCAAATCATCAAGACTTGACTAAAATAAAATCGATAGATAGGCCTATAAACAGTTCAAGCATATCACAGTGTTAGTTTAAATGTTTAACCTATATAAATGTGCAATATCCAACAGTTTGTGTGGAGAGTGGAAGCTGAAGCGAGCTTTACAGGACATGGAGGATTTTTTCTTACAGTAAAACAACTTAAAATACGCCGTGTGATTTTTTTCCTCATAAATGGTAAGAGTAATATATCATTTTGAACTGTAAAGGGTCTACTTTTATTTGTGTGCATTCACAATATCAACATTGTGCTTTTATAAAATAGGAAAACAGAGAATGCACTTTCTTCGGTTTTGAACAAGAGGCTTCAATGATGAACGAAACTCGGCAACTCGAAACTGCCACAGAGATATGATAAATATATCTATAGAAAGCTTTAAAATACTACTTTAAAACGAAATAATTCAAAGCAAAGCAAAACTCTTCATTAGCCTATGTAATCCGTTAAGATGCATATATTTCTCCAATGAGGAAATGGCGAGTCATTTTTCCCGTCACCTCACCATCTAAAATATAAAAATAAGGGAAAGCCTAAAACAGGCCCGATTATAATTTATGCTTTTATTTTATAATTGTATTCAATAAAAAAAAGTATGTAAATCTTTGTCCTTGAAATTTAAAGGATTTGTTGCAATGCAATTTTGTCTGACTGATGTGAATTATTTATTGGCCTATCGTTTTAATCCATGCAGCAAATGCTTTAAAACAGCTTTAAAATTACTTTATTGCATTCCAGATGCTTTTAAAAAACTTTTCACTATACATTTTAAGGGTTTTAAGCTTGAATGTAACTTGAATGTAAAACATTGTTATGAATTCATTGTAGCCTATTCCCATTTGTAAAATAGCTAATTGTTGTCTAACACGATCCTATAGCACGATTTTCTGTTTCTATTTGGCGTAATATTTATATGCAGAAATTGAGTACACACAGCACCCCTACATAAAACACCTTCCCGCGCCCCTGGTGTGTGTGTGTGTGTGTGTGTTGTGTGTGTGTGTGTGTGTGTGAGTGCGTGTGTGTGAGTGTGCGTGTGTGTGTGTGCGTGTGTGTGTGTGTGTTTGCGCGCGTGTGTGTGTGTGTGTGTGCGTGCGCGGCGAGCTCCAAGCTTAGGCGTCAAGCGATCAAATACACACACAATAAATGGTATATTTGTCAGTTTGTTTAACTTTGTTTCTTTGTTCATGTTCTTACTCTATCTTATCTTATGTATATAAAACACAAAAATGCCTGCACACTGCTGCATTTACAAATTGATGTTTTATATTTATTTAATGAAATATTTATTTAACATCTCAGAATATAAAGCCATGTTAATTAAGCTGCTAATCTATCATAGAAATATATATTTCATACATATATGTGTATGTATGTATGTATGTATATATATGTATATATATATATATATATATATATATATATATAAATAACAAAAAGTACCGATAAGAATACCGTTAAAGCACCGGATCGATAAGCAGTATCGATAAGAGTAGTAGTACCGTTAAAACCTTAACGATACCCATCCCTACCTGATTCTGTGATGAAGTCATGAATAAAGCAGGAGCATTCACTTTGGTGGTGTAACCGGGTCAGTACAACCTTCTACCCTCTAAAAGTCTAACACATGGATTCAAGTAAAGAGGTCACAATCCACCATGAGACCAAATACGAGACGCTGGTGTTAAGGGTGAATCCCAATTCTCTGTCTAACCCCTTCCCCTTAGTTTAGCGCGTTCACGTGAGAGTAAGGGCTAGTTCTGGTTTTGATCGAGGGGTAGGGGTAAGAGGAAGGGGTAGATACCCCTCAAAACCAAGCATTTTCACGAGCTTACTTAAAACCAAGGGTACCAGAACACACTGATCCAGATCATCCAGAGAGTCCCATAAAGGTAAGTAAATAATTTATTTAAAAAGTACGAGTCTTCTTTTGTGCTCTACACAGTCATGTACATATATATTTGCAACCATGCTCTTAATTGAAAGGTTTTTAAAAATCGCTATTTTTCCACGTTACGTTACATTGCTGCTTTGCACAACAGTCCCGCGTTTCTCTGACTAGAGAAAACATCACTAAAACCCTCGACAAACACACACTTTTAGACGGAGAGTTTGTGATCAAACACACACTTTTAGACGGAGAGTTTGTGATCAAACACACACTTTTAGACGGAGAGTTTGTGATCAAACACACACTTTTAGACGGAGAGTTTGTGATCAAACACACACTTTTAGACGGAGAGTTTGTGATCAAACACACACTTTTAGACGGAGAGTTTGTGATCAAACACACACTTTTAGACGGAGAGTTTGTGATCAAACACACACTTTTAGACGGAGAGTTTGTGATCAAACACACACTTTTAGACGGAGAGTTTGTGATCAAACACACACTTTTAGACGGAGAGTTTGTGATCAACACTTGTCTCCTCTGGTGACGTAGCAGCAGCTAGCGACGATGTATGATGACGTAACAGTAACCAAGTGGCTTCTCATTTCATAGGGGGATGTTTTCACCTCTAGCGCTTACCACTCGGGTTCGAGGGACACGGGCTCGGAGTAAGACAGAGAAATGGGATTCACCCTAAATATCCTAAAACAACAAGCTAAAATGATGCTTATGTGTTCATTCTGAACGAGTTAGGCCTTTACAGAATAATATTAGGTGAACACAGCTGGCAGGAGAAACAGCACAGATACATAAAGCAGAAAGTAAAATAATGTGCAAGAATAATTTCAAGTGAAGACAGATGGAGAGACAAATATATGGGTGATGATATAACGGAATAACTATGACACACACACAATAAAACACTGACTAATGTTTCCAAACATACTGAGTGAACATCTGAAGTACCAAGAAGCATGTCACGAATGCTCAAACTAGATATGAAACAAAAATCGTGTTGCTTTTTCTTCTCATCATGACTTAATATGAGTGAAAGAGCTTCTTAAATGAGAGAGAAAACAGTAGGTCGGGATGATTTTGTCCATCGGGAATTGATTGGATCATTTGCTAATTGCATGCCATCAGAGAAAAAAAAAGTTGTTGTGAGGGGAAGTTAATGTTTTTGATTAAAGCTTATTATAATAAACACTGCAATATTCCATAAAAGTTTGAACAACGTCTGAAAATAAATATAGGCAACAAATCTCAGACACATTAGCAGCACATTCAAAAGACAAATCTGTCACAAAATCACACGGTATAAATCACAAAATAATACACAATCATCATCATCTCGTATTATTCCAGCGAATACTGACGCCTCATGTGTGGTCTCGAGGTCTATCGAGAGAAGAAGCGTGTTCGTAAGATCCTCCCGTATGGAGCGCAGAACAGTAAATACATAAAATACAGGGGTTCAAATCCTGCCAAAAGAAGCTGTAAGGAGTGTTAAACACATACACTCGGTCAAAGCCAGCGATGGAAACAGTGAGAGAGGGATTTTACAACCTTTAGAAACGGTCGTATCAACAAACAGCAGATCTCTGCAGTCTGTAAGCCCCTTTGGGTCCATTCACAGCCGCTAACACTGACCGATTGTGTTCGGAGATCTCTGAATAAACCCGTTTGAGGTTTGACCCACGCACATGTCTCCATCCTAATTCCACCGTAATCCATGTTCAGCGAATCACCCTCGAACCGCTAGTAACCAGAGATGCTCTACAGGGAGCCCAGAAATACAACATTTAATCAACTAGAATCAAAAATCACAGTCCAGGAATCAGATCACAGGAACGTGCTTTTAACTATATCTCTCCCAAAAATACAATAATACATCAATACAAACACAGAAATACAACATTTAATCAACTAGAATCAAAAATCACAGTCCAGGAATCAGATCACAGGAGTGTGCTTTTAACTATATCTCTCCCAAAAATACAATAATAAATCAATACAAACACAGAAATACAACATTTAATCAACTAGAATCAAAAATCACAGTCCAGGAATCAGATCACAGGAGCGTGCTTTTAACTATATCTCTCCCAAAAATACAATAATAAATCAATACAAACACAGAAATACAACATTTAATCAACTAGAATCAAAAATCACAGTAGGGGTCGACCGATATGTGTTTTTCAGGGCCGATGCCGATACCGATTATTACAGATCAAGTAGATAAGATCAGATAACCGATATTTTGAACCGATATACGTGTCTGGTGTAAAAATTAAAATGAATGCCAAAATTAATAATAACAAGAGCTCTGACAAAAAACGTTATTTAAATGCTTTTAAACATGTCTTTAATTCTGAAAACTGTTAATAACAACAACATTAAATAAACAGTAATATTAATAATAACTTAAGTACAGAGATCACCCAGAAGCATTTTGTAAAACTTAAAGTAAACGTATTTAGCGTATTGTGTGATTATTCTCAACAAAAGTTGTAATAATTGTTGTAGTTGTATTACGTATACAGTAATATATTCAAACCGAACTTATATTTTGACAGGTTGCCATGAGGACCTTTTAAGTTTCTGTAGCCTATGTATATATGATATGACGATCGTTTTACTCAAATGAAACGGTCAAATGCTCGTGAAGTGACTCTGCGAGCAGTTCTGGGGATGTTGTTCATCTATTTATGTCCTCATTTAGTGAGGCGGCAGACGCTGAAGTCACCGCGAGCATCACGCGCTTCAGTATGTATGTCAGTAAATGAAACCGCACGCCTGTGTCATTCATTAACAGAGATGCAGAACATGCAGGATTCATATTTAAATAGTGTTTTGGCGGCTTAATATTTATATATACTAGTCCATAGCGAGTCGATTTAAGTGTACTGACCTACTTTTGATTAATTCATCCAAACTTGACACATTCCGCGTTATACGGTAAATTCCATTATATGACTGCATTCCGCGATTCCGCCGCATTTTCCGCATCATCGCGACATCATGGGTTATATTGAGGTGTTTTGCAACTTCAGCAACGCCTGCTGCTGCTTTACCTTTGAGAGACAACTGATGCGTGATCACTGAGGCAGCTCCAGTTAGCATGTGCTTTCGGTGTGAGACTGCCTTCAGTTTTCCGCGTTGATTGGTCGGACTCGTGACTCTCTACATATCAGATGAGCGGTGGGCGGAGATTGCTCTCAGAGATTGAGAGATCGCCTCACTCTCACAGAGTGTTGAGCTCAGACAGGCTGCATCGAGCCAAATAGTGCATTTAAACATTAAATAGTTTCACCTGTATTATTTATTCACCAATAAATAATGTCACCTGTAAATAGTATGTTTGTTTGCATAAAAAAAAAAAAAAATTATCGGCAATACAATAATAAATCAATACAAACACAGAAATACAACATTTAATCAACTAGAATCAAAAATCACAGTCCAGGAATCAGATCACAGGAGTGTGCTTTTAACTATATCTCTCCCAAAAATACAATAATAAATCAATACAAACACAGAAATACAACATTTAATCAACTAGAATCAAAATCACAGTCCAGGAATCAGATCACAGGAGTGTGCTTTTAACTATATCTCCCAAAAATACAATAATAAATCAATACAAACACAGAAATACAACATTTAATCAACTAGAATCAAAAATCACAGTCCAGGAATCAGATCACAGGAGCGTGCTTTTAACTATATCTCTCCCAAAAATACAATAATAAATCAATACAAACACAGAAATACAACATTTAATCAACTAGAATCAAAAATCACAGTCCAGGAATCAGATCACAAGAGTGTGCTTTTAACTATATCTCTCCCAAAAATACAATAATAAATCAATACAAACACAGAAATACAACATTTAATCAACTAGAATCAAAAATCACAGTCCAGGAATCAGATCACAGGAGCGTGCTTTTAACTATATCTCTCCCAAAAATACAATAATAAATCAATACAAACACAGAAATACAACATTTAATCAACTAGAATCAAAAATCACAGTCCAGGAATCAGATCACAGGAGAGTGAACTATATCTCTCCCAAAAATACAATAATAAATCAATACAAACACAGAAATACAACATTTAATCAACTAGAATCAAAATCACAGTCCAGGAATCAGATCACAGGAGCGTGCTTTTAACTATATCTCCCAAAAATACAATAATAAATCAATACAAACACAGAAATACAACATTTAATCAACTAGAATCAAAAATCACAGTCCAGGAATCAGATCACAGGAGAGTGCTTTTAACTATATCTCTCCCAAAAATACAATAATAAATCAATACAAACACAGAAATACAACATTTAATCAACTAGAATCAAAAATCACAGTCCAGGAATCAGATCACAAGAGTGTGCTTTTAACTATATCTCTCCCAAAAATACAATAATAAATCAATACAAACACAGAAATACAACATTTAATCAACTAGAATCAAAAATCACAGTCCAGGAATCAGATCACAGGAGCGTGCTTTTAACTATATCTCTCCAAAATACAATAATAAATCAATACAAACACAGAAATACAACATTTAATCAACTAGAATCAAAAATCACAGTCCAGGAATCAGATCACAGGAGTGTGCTTTTAACTATATCTCTCCCAAAAATACAATAATAAATCAATACAAACACAGAAATACAACATTTAATCAACTAGAATCAAAAATCACAGTCCAGGAATCAGATCACAGGAACGTGCTTTTAACTATATCTCTCCCAAAAATACAATAATAAATCAATACAAACACAGAAATACAACATTTAATCAACTAGAATCAAAAATCACAGTCCAGGAATCAGATCACAGGAGTGTGCTTTTAACTATATCTCTCCCAAAAATACAATAATAAATCAATACAAACACAGAAATAAACAAACATGAATTCTAATTTTCACATCCAGCATCTGATTCCAAACATATTTTAATTTCTGTGAGCAATATCAAATCATATGAAGTTTGCAACAATACACAATACTGAAATTCTGACCAGTAATTATTTTCATGATATGGTCATAACCATTAACCAATACGTTTATAGCTATAATTCAAGATTATAAATCTAAATACAAGTCAATGTAGTCGACTCAATCCACTATAGGAAAAAGAAATCAGTATCGAGATTAAATTAGAAAAACAGAGGGACTTCTGAGACACTATTCAGGACCTGAAAATATAAACCATGGGGTCTGAAAGATTTATTTATTATTAAGAAAAAAATACTTTAAATTGATCAAAAGTGACAGTAAGACATTTGAGTGACATATTTAATATATGACTAAATATTACTATTACTATATTAGAATAGTATAAATATATTAAAGATTCAAAATATATTTAAATGTAAAAATAAAAATATACTTTTTAATAATTTAAATATAAACAAAAATATTTTCATTTCAAACATTATATTATACATTTTAAATATTTTGAATATTATACTTAAAATGAAAATTGTTATTTTCACTAATACAAATAAATTACATATTTTTGTTGAATATTATATTAATATGATTTTTATAGAGTTTACATAAAAAATAATATTAACATTTCACAATATATTTTATAAATAGTTAGTAAAAACAATCATTAAAATAAAAAATCTATATATATTTTTTAAACATTGTAATATTATAATACATTTAAATGTATTTAATTTCTTTATTAATAAAAAGTACATTAAACTGATCAAAACATTGAGACATTTATGATACAATACAGTCTCTGCTGTTCTTTAAAACTTTCTGTTTACTGAACCCTGAACAAGATCAAATAAGATCGGTCAATGTTAAATTCAGTGATTTTAAAGAAAACAATAAATAATAAGTAACATCTCCACAATAATATTCAGCAGCACAGCTGTTTTCAACACGGATCATAAGAAGCACATTTCCTGAGCACCAGCTCCACGTATTAGAGTGATTTCTGCAGGAGCGAGCGACACTGAAGACTGGAGTAATGGCTTTCACTTCTTTCTGATTTTGATCAAATAAATGCAGCCTTATTTCTTTCTTTAAATAGGAGACCCAAGTTAGAGTTTACACTCGCTCACTCACTATTACTACACAGAAAGCCGTTCTTGTGACGGCGTGTTTGTAGTCACAGGAGCGGTCAATATATTATCCACACAATGATCTACTGGTCTGTTGGAGTGCCACCGTTTCCTTGCACACACTTCAAAGAGCAGCACACACACACAACACGGTACCTGTATAAACTTTACAAGACACAGTCAACTCTGTTCCACCTGTTGTGTACTTTAGGAACACCCGATGGTGTGTGTGTGTGTGTGTGTGTGTGTCTCTCTGTGCGTATGTGTGTGTGCGTGTGTGTCTGTGTGTGCATGTGTGCCTGTGTGTGTCTCTCTGTATGTGTGTGTGTGAGTGCGTCTCTCTGTGTGTGTGTGTGTGTGTGTGTGTGTGTGCTCTCTGTGCGTATGTATGTGTGTGCGCGTGCGTGTCTCTGTGCGTATGTATGTGTGCGTGTGTGTCTCTCTCTGTGCGTATGTATGTGTGTGTGTGTGTGTGCGTGTGTGTGCGCGTGTCTCTCTGTGCGTGTGTGTGTATGTCTGTGTCTGTGTGTGTGCGTGTGCGTGTGCCTCTCTGTGCGTATGTGTGTGTGTGTGTGTGTGTGTGTCCGCGCGTCTCTCTGTGCGTATGTGTGTGTGTCTGTGCGCGTGTCTCTCTGTGCGTATGTATGTGTGTGTGTGTGTGTGTGTGTGTGTGTGTGTGTATGTCTGTGTCTGTGTGTGTGTGTGTGTGTGTGTGTGTGCGCGTGTCTCTCTGTGCGTATGTGTGTGTGTGTGCGTCTCTCTGTGCGTATGTGTGTGTGTCTGTGTCTGTGTGTGCGCGTGTCTCTCTGTGCATATGTGTGTGTGTGCGTGTGTGGTCAAAATGAGAGAAGCGATAACAAAAACAACACAGGTAGAAAATCAGGACCCGATCATATTTGGTGATTCCATGATAAAATAAAAACCCCAAACGTCATGATGCCCAAATTTAGACGTCAAGTATTTCTCCTTCACCCGTCTTGTCCAACGAACACCTCCACCTTTATTTGTGCAGGGGTGGATTTCGCTGCAGGCCTGAGATTACATCACCAGCCGTTTGTGGTGCAGCTTTAACAGTCAGGCATTGCTCAGCCAGCTCTTTGAAGAGCCGCCGGGGGCCTTTGATCTGAGCGCGCTCAGTGGCCGATCCTATCAGCTCCGGCGGCACATTTGTGCTCAACCCAGAACCAGATTCCAGAGCCACCTCTCTCTCAGGTCTGACGGGTTATGTGTAATGAGGTAAAAGGAGAGGGAAGGGCCTCCACGCAGCAGTAAATCCAGAGAAAACCTCTGCATGCGTGTGAAAAATACCACATAAATAGACAAGGTGTTGAAAGTCATCTCAACTCAACGTGGAACGGCCCGGGGCAGCACAGCCAAAAACACATAGAAGATACAGACGCTCGGATTTAATGTGTGGAGATAGATAACTAGTTTATTCATGACAAGTGAGAACTTACACAAAAAATAAAAACATTCTGAAAATAAAGCTACTACTACTAAAAGTATTTAATATATCACTATAGTTATATTATAATATTCCACATATATTAAAGATTCCAAATAGATTTAAATTTCAATATTACAGTAAAAAATATAATTTAAATAGAAACATTTACTTTTCAAACATATTTAAAATACTTAAAACGAAAGTTTATATTTTAACTAATTAAAAAATAAAATACAATATATATATATATATATATATACACACACATATGATTTGTAATATAGCTTAAACTAAAAATAATATTAATGAAATTTGATTAAATAGTTTAGAAATAAATTTGTAAAAATAATGAATTTATATAAAATAGAAAAAAATCGATACACTATTTTAAACATTATAATATAGTAAATATTGAGATTATCTTATTTAAAATGAAACGTTAGTTTTAACTAATTTAAAACAAATTAAATGGATACAAAAACACCTATGTTTGTTAAATATAATATTACACTACAAATATGATATTTTAATATATTTAATACTAAAAGTAAAAATATGTATTCACTTAAATATACAGGAAATGACAAAGTAAACATTATTATAAGTTTATAATATCATATTTTAAAAATATATACATATATACACATATACATACACACATACATATACATACACACACATATACACATATACATACACACATACATATACATACACACACATATGCACATATACATACACAGATACACACATACATACACACATACATATACATACACACACATATACATATACACATATACATACACAGATACACACATACACACATACACACACATATACATATACACATATACATACACAGATACACACATACATACACACATACACATATACACATACATATACATATCTAACATAACTAAACCAAAACAAAACAGGCTAGTCTACTGATATATGAACCTGAGAAGAGTATATCCGAAGCATGCAGAGAGGCAAATCTAGATCTCTCAGTTAAAACACACTCCTTGGGGGGGATTCCTGGCCAAGCAGAGATAAATCTACCTCCTTTATACAGTACAGAGCGGTTGAGAACATTAAGCAAAGAGACAACTCCACCGCTCGGACCAGACAGCCTAATCTTTCAAAGCCGCTATACCGAAGGGACGCTGAACATCTCATTAAAGGGAGCCAGGAGACGGTTGTCAGGCATGTATTCTAGCGCAGAGAATCAACGCCTTGGACGAGAGGTGCGCATTCATTCGTCTATGACAATATGAACACCTGGTGACCATGGAAAACATCAGGGGACCAATTAGGAGAAGACAGAAATGATGATCCATCAGAGAGAGGGGAGGACTTTCTTAATATAACAGAGACCCAAATAAACACTTTAATAACTGGGTTACAAGCAGAACTTCTCAGTTGGGTTTTTCTTCAGATGCATTACAGCCAGTTCACAACACAGAAATGTGTGACTCTGGACCACAAAACCAGTCTTAAGTGTCAGGTTTTACAAATTTGGACTCATGCATCATCTGGAAGCTGAATAAATAAGGTTTGTTATGATCGGACAATATTTGAAAATCTGGAATCTGAGGGTGCAAAAAAAATAAAATTGAAATATTGAGAAAATCATCTTTAAATTTGTCCAAATTAAGTTCTTAGCCATGCATATTACTAATCAAAAATTAAGATTTGATATATTTACAGTAGGAGATTTACTAAATATCTTCATGGAACATGATCTTTACTTAATATCTTAATGATTTTTAGCATAAAATAAAAATAAGTGGTGAAAACATAAGCGTTCGGCGTAATATTCCAGTGGAAATCTTGCGTCTTATGTAATTCTCGGCTGGGGTGTTTTTCGGTATACTTTGAACCCGGTGTTCTTGAGCTCAAGGCGGCGGCGGCGGCATATATGATAAGCAGAGCTGTGGTCTTAAAACTCGAGGATTTCATGACTTGGTAAATATTAAGTGAAGTGTGGATTTTGTTTGCTTGACTTGAATGAGAACGGTCTTAAGACGATCGCTGAACCCACCGGCGAGGTCAATCAAAGAGCAACACAAATGGCACTAAGGATGACAACCTTTATAAATGTGCTATACACCAATAAAAGGTTGATGCATGAGGCCAGAGACACTGCTATCACTCGATGACTGCAAACCATTAAACACCATAGAAAATGAACAAGGTGTCATATTGTACAAAATTGTTTAAAAGTGCAGAGTGTGTACATTTTATGTTTTTGAAAGAAGTCTCTTGTGCTCACTAAGGCTGCATTTATTTGATCAAAAGTACAGTAAAATCATTATTGCAATATATTTAAGTTTAATTAATCGATAAGCAGTCTTCAGTGTCACATGATCCATCAGAATTTTTTTTTTAGGATTCTTTAATTAATTTAAAATGATCAAAATAATAATACTGACCATAACATTTTGAATGGTATTATGTGTGGGAGGCAAAAAAACAGACCTACTCAACTACTGCCTTCTAATAAAAAGATTTAATTTGCTTAAATAATCATTTGCTCATAAGAATCAACAATGTTCACTTTCTCAGTGTTATTCTGTCACTCATTCATTCTTAATACTGAATAACTTTTCATTCATGAATCCAAAATATGATTTCGACTCCGTAAATGAAGACTTGATTCAAGTGTTATCCATCATGACCTAGACTTGAAATCTTGAACGAAAGCTTGAATCAAGTCAAGTCTAGGTCATGATGGAAAAGATTTGAACCCGGTTTGAAGCTGCAGGGTTGGTTGAAGTCATATTGTGGATTACTGAAGTCTGAAATTAAATCTCATCCTCAAGACATGATCCGAGACTTTGAGACTCCTCGTCTACATGACGGGAAAGAGTCCCTGGAGAGCGAAGAGGAGAAGGAAACGTATGAACGAGTGCTGAGGAAAACCTTCAAGTCTAGGCTAACTGGTTAAGCAGAAGGGCAAAAGGCGGCGAGTAGCATACAGAGTCAGGACATGACACAGCGGCGAATGGCGTGATGAGTACAAGGCAGAGACCGAACACTTAGAGATTGAAAAAAACAATGCGTTTTAGACTTCAGCCGTTCGTCAGCACATTCCTGAACGACAACAAAGCATGCCTGAGCCTCTGTGTGCGCCCAGAGCATTGTCATTTCATAACCCTCTGCCCCTAACGCAGCTTTTGCAGAAGGAGAGACTAAATGAAGGCAATAGATGCACACCAGCCTTACCATAGTGTCAATAGTTGCTTATGAATGTGTAGCTTATATAGTAGCTTATAAACGTGGATTCCACATTTAACACTTGGAACAGAGTTTCTAGAGGCTTAACCGTAGCAACTGGAATGATAAGCTAATTAATCTGCGTTGTCAGTCACCATCAGGACCGCTCTCTTGCCTCTCAAGTGAGCATCAAGTCCTTGTGAATGAGCTTTGATGGGGGGTTCGAGGAGAAACAGCGGAGCGATCTCTTGCGTCTTCGCAGGAAGCAAGAATAGGAAAGTCTCTTCACGGAAAACACAACTAAAGAATCCATACGTAGACCTGCGCCGGGTGAAATAAAGATTGTTCTATTCATTTCTGCCTATTTGCGCCGTAAGAAAACAAACACTAAAGAAGTGCACCGGAGTGAGGCAGACAGTGGTAAAAAGAAGAAAGACAAAAACAGTTTCATCTTTTCTACTCCGGCAGAGAAAAAAAAAGAAGCCTCAAATTACTTTGGCACGGCTCTGAAAGGCCGTCGGGTTAGCGTCTTTAAATACAGCTGCCACCACAAAAGCAATAAATGGAAAAGTAGTCGTGCAGCACTTTTAACCTTTTAAACCCACGGTTGTTGAATATTGCTACTGTTGCTGAGGACCGGGAGGGGCCGTGTTTTTGGGGGCCCGCTGTCTCGTGGAGGGCCGCTCTGGACTCTCATGGTTTCAGTCTGTGGGAAAAGCATGCAGACTCTTTAGGCCAAACCAAGCTCTCATTATGGTCCTAATTTAAGCGCACAGCTACAGCGAGCTTTGAGGAGAGACGCTGTATCAATTACGCCACAGATCGTGGGCTGACTTTAACAGATTTTGTAAGATAAAATGAAAAAAATATAATAGTCCTAAAGTGCAGTTTATGCATCTAGGAACGAACCCAGACCTCAAATTCTCAACACCGCAAACAAGGAAAGTCGCCTCGTGGTCTGTTAAAGAATAGTAGTAGTTGCTTATTCGTTGGCAATCTTGCCTTTAGCAGGCTCTTAAAGAGATAAAACACCCTCATGTACAGCCCTATGATCTCCGCATGGCCGGAATCCAGTCAGAAAAATTGAATTTATTGTATAACGCAGAATGTCATGGAAATTTGCACATTTCTGGATGAATAAATCAAAAGTAGGTTGGTAGACTTAAATCAAAACACAAGTGTTTGTGAATATTACGCTGTAAAAACATCATTTAAATTTGAGTCCTGCATGTTCTGTGTGAATGAATGGAGCAGACGCACGGTTTTGTTTACTACACACACACACACTGATCGCTGTGTTTTCAGCCTCCGCCGCCTCAATATATGAGCACATGAACATGATCTCTAGAACTGAGTCACTTCATCAGCATTATACCGTTACCATATGATAGAAAAACTATCATATCATCATATACAAACAGAAACTTAAAGGCCTTCACAGCAACCTGTCAAAATAAAAGTTTAACTTGAAGAAACTTTGACAGAAATACATGACACTACTACTACTATTAATAATAATTGTATATTCAATAATTGAATATTCTTACAATTAAAACATTATTTTCCAGATTTTGTTTTACCAGAATTTATTTACCAGAAATATAAACAGACATGAAAAATAAACTCATGAAAAAAGTTTATATTTTTTATTAAATCAAATAATTAGAGATGCTTTTGATTATTAACATTTATTGAAAATATTAAAATGGAAACCAGAAAATTTAATAGAAAACAGAATTTGGGTCAAAATAAAACAGAATTTATTTCACATGGCCTTAAAAAAATGGTTTTGTTCAAATTCTAATACATTGCTGTTAAATTGTGTACGTTTTGTCATTACAATTAATTAGACTTTTTTTTATTTAACCATTAAAATAAACAGAAAACAAAAAGAATAGAGAGAAATTAAAATGAAAAAAATATTTGGACAAACATATAGGGCCCTACTCTTATCATTCCAGATCTGAATGAGTGTCTTTTTATGCAGAAAACAATGACACTTTGAAGACTGTTGTGGTCCGAATCAACATGTGTTTGTGTTTCTTCAGGTTTGGAACAACGACTATCCCATTAACCTCTGTGATCACGGAGTCAGCGAGCTGATCTCGAGACTGATTCATGAACAAGTCATTTAAACCAGTTTTGTGAACGCTATCATTTCATTTGATAAGAATGATTCCTTCCTTCACACATCACGTCTCACACTAACTCAGTGTACCGAGACGAGATCTCAGTTAACAGCAGCAAGTTTCAAATGACTTCAGAAATTATGAATTGTGCAAGTTGCATGGATCAATTTTAGGACATTTTTAAGGCTCAGATCCATTTAAATGTAACAAGATTGGAAAAGAGTGACCAGAATAGATCTTCAGAAATTCCACTTGTAAGTTCCACAGAAAGAATAATGTAATATGGATTAGAAACAGCACGATGATGATTAAATAACCACAGATTGTTTAATTGACGGGTGAACTATATCTTTGAGAGAAACAGAAAACTCACTCATAATAATAAATGTTGTGTTTATGCATAAAAAGTGATCAGAATCGATCACCCGTTCCTCTGTTCTCTATGTGGATTGAAGTTATGGTCACTTCCATGGTTCAGTGTCATGTCCCTCCCTTGATTTCCCTCAGTATCCTACAAATCTAAATCAGATGTGCTAAGCATCGCAGTACAGCAAGAAACAGCAAGACACCAACGAACACAACAAGCAAAGACTCACATCCCAACCAAAACCACTCCACTCAAAAACAAACACGAGTCATTTTCCAACCCCAACGCGTTCCACTCCCACAGTTCCCAGTCTCCAGACAGGTGAGAACACGGTTACGTTCCCACAGCCAGTTCTTAACGAGGACAGTGTTTAAACGCACCAGACTGAAGCGCTGCTTCTGCTGCAGGAGTCATCCATCAAGGTATTCTAGGTCAGGCATGTGTGGATATGACACTACGGTGAATGTGGAGATGACAACATGTCAACACCTGCACCGCCAGCGCTCACAGATCATTTCACTTCACTTCTGTTTGTATAAGGGACTTTCAGCAGTAACGGTCATGAACTACACACAATCATGTCTTAGTTATGATGTAGATGAGAGATAAATCCAAACTCGTGCAGAGTTGTTGTGACACTCATTATCTTCCTGAAAAATGAAAGACAGGTGCAACTTATGACAACCACAACTGGCAATGTGAATATATATCAAGACTTGTGTTGCCTATTTGTTTAGCCCCATCAATACAGCTCAAGTAGAAATAGCACTATACTATAGTTTTCCTTTAACTCTTTTATTTGTAGATCTATCTTTCATTTTATAGTCTTGTGTTCAAAATCATGGTTGATAAGATTTGTAATGTTTTTGTAAGCCTCAGCAAGGCTGCATTTAGTGGATAAAAATACAGTAAAAACTTAATATTGCAAAAAAATATTGAATAACTGCTTTATAATTTCATAAATTGTATAATTCAATATATTTATTTTCCAGTGGAGGCAAAGCTGAATTTCCTGAAGTCATTACTCCAGTAATCAATGAATAATATACAATGTCATCCTTCAGAAATATTTGAATATGCTGATTTGGTGCTCAAGAAACATTTCTTGTTATTATATCAATGTGGAAAAACAGCTGCGCTCCTTAAAATAATTGTGGAAACTTTAATTATTGTGGATTTTTTTTCTTTCAGGATTCTTTGATGAATAGAAACGTTAAAAAATAACAGCATTCATTTGAGATATAAATATTCTGTAACATTAGAAGAATCTTTTGTGTCACTTTTGATCAATTTAATGCATCTTCACTGCATACAAGTATTATTAAAAAAACAGTACAGACCTCATACTTTTGAACAATAGTGTATATTAACTTATTGCAAAATCCCATTCAGCATTACACAATACATATTAAAGTCAAAAGTCATAAAATCAACTGATGCTGAAAAACATGCACACACAAAAATGTAAAACATTAAAATTAATTCTTTATACATACAGTTTAACGTTTAGAAGTTGTCATTTCTGTGTAACAAAGTACAAATCAAGGACAAAAATAAAAATCAAATTAGCACTGGTTACACTAAACTAGAAAACTCAGCGTATAAAGAACAACGCTATCAAAGCATACAGCAAACCGGCGTTGTTTGAATGTGTAATGTTGCATGAATAATGATCCGAGTCTAAACTTTAACACGACCTGCAATCACAAGACTTTGCATTTTACAATACTTCAGCCAATTAAAATGTAGTAATCGTGCATCAGTATATTGGAAACCACCGTAAAACATAAGTACAGTCCAAACATGAAGCTGTATTTCAGGGTAAATATTGTATCCGTTCTGCCTTTGAACAAAATTAATAAAGCCAAAACACCCAAAGCACTTCGATTTCTATAATAAATGCATGTAAAAACCACCAGCTAACTAGTCTCCACTGGAGAAAAGACCAAGGAACTGGCAGGAACGAAACACTATATTCAAAACACAATCAGCACGACCTTTCCAAGAGAGAAACCACAACTACAGCGTGTAAGAATGATTTAAAAAGACACTGATTTTCATGCAATGAGACCAAACTGAGGCAATCGAGGTTCTAGCCAAGGGGAACATTGGTTTTGTGTATTAGCCAAGAAACGTCGCTTTGCTTCCTGCCCCATAAGGTAGAGTATGTAGCAAATTGAGTTAATTTGTTTGCTTTGGCCTTGATGGTACTCCAGGCTCTCCTTTGTTCACTCGAGGGGAAACTGACAAGGATGTACCAGGACTAGTTTTCTAGACGTGCTTGATATTTCACTATTAACTTAATTGCATACTCAACAGTCAACACCCAACCAAAGACTTGTGTATAATGAAACGGGCATCACATCAATGCAAAACATTGAGGACAGCATCTGTAGTTTGCAGTTTAAAAGCCACTTGGACAGATATGCACAAGGAAATGTTTGAATGCAGAACAAGAATTCCACAGATATTATGTAAACCAATTATTATTCATACAAACATTTCAGTCTTCATGTGGTTCTTCACAACAAAACTCTCACATCTCGACACCATGCAAAGCCAAATGAAAGCATGAAACTGCTGAGAAGCGGACATGGAATAACGGCATTGCTGAGAAGAAAATTGTGAAAGATACATTGCAGAGCAGTTAAGAAAATGAGAGAAACAGCGAAGCAAAAGATCTTAAACATCAAGCACATAACGCGTTCGCAGGAACGTACGATGAACACGAATCCAATCTTGGCCTCTGCAACAAAAGCTATACATCTGAAACTCTTTCACAAACCTCAATGTCCTCTCAATGTAAAGCTGAGGTCCGTCATCTCAGCAGGGTTTAAAGATCGAGCCAAATGGCCCGTGCTAAAGGGATGCATGGCCAGTCTAAATATCGAAACCACTAAATCTAAATTTCACCCCACTGGAGAAAGCACCATCGCTGAAAAACCACTTGCCATTTTGAAGAATGTGATACTCACTAATCCTACACATGGGACTGCTCTAACATTACTAAGTACACCACTGTAAACACACACTAGTGAATGATGTGGGACGGACACAGCAGACCTGGATGTAAAAAAGCCTGTATTTTTCATTTTTCTACACTAAAACCACAGCGAGGACTGTATAAGAAAAGCACAGCAATAGTAGAAGCCTTTGAAAGATGGACTACTGGATGCTTAAGCAATACTTTTGACTTCACATACATTTTCGCATTCATCAAAAAGCATGCATCAGGCATTGGCTTCGATCTGCATCATCGCATCCCTTTCACATTAACCATAACTTCCCACAGTGCTCTGTGGTGTCCAACTCGAAGCAAGTGTTTAAGGGACAGATTGTTCCTCTTGGCGTGGCATTCAATAACGTCCCGCTCTTTGATGCCTGTTCTCACAAGAGGAGGGGAAGAACGACAAACTTTCAACAAATCATGAAAATGGTTGCTCTCAGAAGCATTGCAAACACTCCTTAGAGAACACAAAACCGCATGTGTGCAATAAGAGGAAGAAATCACACGTAGGTGTCCCTGTAGAGATGCTATTTAAGCAGAGTGGACATCTGGACCGCATTATGGAGAAGATTTCTCACAACCTCCAATGAACATTTATATGACAAGTGCATTAGGATTATTATTAATATTATTTAAGAGTAACCTCAGGTCATCTTGAAGGTCTTTTCAAAGCATGCACTGATTTCTACAGGATTCTCACACTTCATTAATATTTACTTCATACTTTTAGCACCACTAGAACAATTGCATTTATTATAAAAATAATTAAAGTTATAGGAGAAATTCTGACTTCTCCAGTCATGTGCGCTTGCATACCTTTTTAAAATGCATTTATATAGATATATTTTAAACACATTGTAAGCATATTTCAGAGATGAGCATAAGCAGATTTTTTAAATAACTTTTAATAATTCCCAGGTCTGGGAATCCTGCGTTTATAAATCCTCTATCTTTCCAAGTTTTCATTGATTGTGAGAATCCTGTTAGTGCGAAGTAACACAACGCTGGGAAATGCAGTTATTAAAATCGATAACCTTTGAGATGTTTACCGCTGTCATCTGCGCTACAAAGTTTACACCGTGTTTGTTTCTGCTCGTTATAGTGCGCTTCTGCAGCACACAGCAACACCATTCATGCACGCTGTGCATCCAAGTAACTTTAGTGCATGTTTTGCGAGACCAGAAGCCATTTTGCGAGCGCATAGTTCGCTGGGCTTGTACATCATCCTCGCGCAGTGAAGTGCACCCCCACACCCCCTTAAAGACAGAGAAATAAAGTAGCGGAGAGTGAATGCACCGCACAGAAAGCGTCAGAACCCCATGCAAGTGCACCCATAGAGACGGAAACGTACTTGCACGATATCGCCCTCTGCGCTGATAGTGGCTCCGGCTCTGGAGAAGCGCCCTTGCAAACCTGTCGTGTAAGTGGTATAATCACCATTTGGGCTCGACTCAAAAAGCACAACTTCCACAAAGGCAGTATCCTTGGCTAGGACGCTTCCCAAGACCCAAAACAACAGCAAGACCCCCGAATCAGCACCACGAGCGAACCCAGTCCTCGGTAAAATCATCATCTTGCCGGTTGGATCAGCGCCGATCGGAACATAATTTCCAAGGGTCTTCAAAAAAGTGTTGATTCAGAATCAAATTTAAGAGAGCGCGCGTCCTCCCAAAAAATACAAACAACAAAAAAGGGGGGGCAAACCGCAATGGATGGTGCGACGTGAGAATAGCGATCATTAAAATAAAAGTTTGTCCTTGAGAAGAATGTCGTGGCTTATTTCACCATCGCAGCCTGGACTATCGCATTGCTCGCTCTGCCTCGCTGCCTGGCTGCTGCTCGCGCTCTCTGTACAAAGCGGATCTCCTTTGATCTGGGAACACGTGACTCTTTCATTTTTTTTCCACAAAGGGTTAACCCCACCCACCGATCTTCCTGACCCTCTCCATTCTAGTGGCTGGGATTTTGATTCATCAAAGTGACTCGGTTCTTTTGAATCACTTAGTTTAAACGATTCATTCGGTGACTCACGAGTCAAGGTCGAGTTATCGTTCTCTTATTAAGCTGTATTTAAATATGCGTCTCTATGAATCTACAAGGGACTCCAGAGAGAGAGCATTTAAGGATAATAAGCAAAAATATAATTTTCTCCATTTGTCAGCTGCCAGGCGTAACTTTTTCTCAAGCTATTGAACAATAAAACAAAATAGTACATAATTTAGGAGTTTCAGGAACGTCCTTACACTTTTAAAAATAAAGGTCCCATAGGGTTTTCCAAAAAAAGTCACAGAAGAACAATTCACAAAGAACTTTTAAGTAAATAGCTATTAAAATAACCGTTTCCCCTTAGTATGACTGTGAAGAACGTTTTAAAAATCAAATAACATTTTTCCTCAAGCCTATAAAGGCTTGGTTTATGGTTCTTCATGGAAACATTGATGCCAATAAATAACCTTTATTTTTAAGAGTGTACATGTAGGTGCATATGGTATGTTTTACTTGTTCATAACCGTGAAGAAAAAGAAACTAAAATATAAGTTGCCTCGAAATGAAACGCAAGGATTCGTTCGTTTAAAAGACTCGTTCGAAGGAACCGATTCGTGAACGTCCGTTCCACTCCCCTGCTCCTCTTAAGGAGGAGCGACACTTTCTGGATGATTCTGGACACTTTCATACGCAGAAATGTGCATATGTAGTAATAACTTTGAAGTTAATAACAGAGATTGTCATTTCGTTTATACTATAGACATAAAAACGTTTTATTACCTTTGCTGGAAGATAGGTAAACACTTCCCTAAGGTGTAATTAGCCGACTGTGAGGTAACTTGTTGAACTTAGTGTGGACTACCTTAAAGAGAACAACTAACCTTCTTAAATTGGGAATTAATTTTACTCATTTTATAGGCTTTTAAATTCACTTTACACTTGTCTGTCAAGTATTCCCATCTGCCTTTCTGATATGTTTTAGATTATATGTTGGCTTATTTGCTTTAAATCACCTTTGATCGAACAGAAAGGTTCATCTCGGGGACAAAGGCAGATCTCGGGGCTCAAATGTGAAAAAGGGACAATATGAAGAAAAATATATATACAGGTCAAAAGATTCGACATATTACTATTTAATATTTTTGCAAGAAGTCACTTAAACTAATCAAGCCTACATTTATTTGATCAACATTTTAATATTAACATTTATGCATTTAGCAGACGCTTTTATCCAAAGCGAATTAATAATATACTTTAATAATTTACTTAATGCATTTTATGCCATGTTGATTTATTAGCAATGTTGAAAAACTGTGATTTTATTTTTCAGGACCCTTCTGCACGTGCATGGTTAATCTGTCAAATGGGCTTTGATTGGGTCATATGAACATAAAATAGGCTGTGGTTCATTTTGAAATGATTATTATTTACACGTTAAGAATAGTTTTTTTTTTTTTTTTTGCAGTGCAGGACCTTTTGATCATCAAATTGCCCTCACATTAAAACAAAATAAGGCTTTCATAGCCTTTGATTCACATGAGGAATGAGACAAACTCACTTGTATGGTGCCTCAACACTTCAAAAATAAAAGAAGCTTTGAAAGGTTCGACCTTGGCCTGCAGCAAAAGTGCACTCGCTTGTTATCACTTTGGACTGGATCCATCTCATCCGAGGACGTTTATTTTCCAGAGCATGCTTTGTTAAGTGCACCTTTGAAAATAAATGTTGGCAAGATGACCATTTAACAAGGAAATAATAAAACGCTGGAATCTGAAATAATGTTGGATAAGCCTCATGCTGTTAAATAATCTGCTAAACTTGAGGTGCCATATTTTTATGCGGTTCGGGAAGTAGTAAAAGTTACATTTAATGCCTAACAAAATAAAGGCCCAAAGACTTCATATTAGTGTGCAGAAGGACTATTAGATTTAACTGAAGTGTTATAGAGTTAACTCTACTATTAGAGTTAACTGAAGTGTTATAGAGTTAACTCTACTATTAGAGTTAACTGAAGTGTTAGAGTTAACTCTCCTATTAGAGTTAACTGAAGTGTTACTATTAGAGTTAACTGAAGTGTTATAGAGTTAACTCTACTATTAGAGTTAACTGAAGTGTTACTATTAGAGTTAACTGAAGTGTTATAGAGTTAACGCTCCTATTAGAGTTAACTGAAGTGTTATAGAGTTAACTCTACTATTAGAGTTACTATTAACTATTAGAGTTACTCTACTATTAGAGTTAACTGAAGTGTTATAGACTTAACTCTCCTATTAGAGTTAACTGAAGTGTTATAGAGTTAACTCTCCTATTAGAGTTAATTGAAGTGTTACTATTAGAGTTAACTGAAGTGTTATAGAGTTAACTCTACTATTAGAGTTAACTGAAGTGTTACTATTAGAGTTAACTGAAGTGTTATAGAGTTAACTGAAGTGTTACTATTAGAGTTAACTGAAGTGTTCTAGAGTTAACTCTACTATTAGAGTTAACTGAAGTGTTACTATTAGAGTTAACTGAAGTGTTATAGAGTTAACTCTTCTATTAGAGTTAACTGAAGCGTTATAGAGTTAACTCTACTATTAGAGTTACTATTAACTATTAGAGTTACTCTACTATTAGAGTTAACTGAAGTGTTATAAAGTTAACTCTCCTATTAGAGTTAACTGAAGTGTTATAGAGTTAACTCTACTATTAGAGTTAACTGAAGTGTTATAGAGTTAACTCTACTATTAGAGTTAACTGAAGTGTTATAGAGTTAACTCTACTATTAGAGTTAACTGAAGTGTTATAGAGTTAACTCTACTATTAGAGTTAACTGAAGTGTTACTATTAGAGTTAACTGAAGTGTTCTAGAGTTAACTCTACTATTAGAGTTAACTGAAGTGTTATAGAGTTAACTCTACTATTAGAGTTAGCTGAAGTGTTACTATTAGAGTTAACTGAAGTGTTCTAGAGTTAACTCTACTATTAGAGTTAACTGAAGTGTTACTATTAGAGTTAACTGAAGTGTTCTAGAGTTAACTCTACTATTAGAGTTAACTGAAGTGTTACTATTAGAGTTAACTGAAGTGTTCTAGAGTTAACTCTACTATTAGAGTTAACTGAAGTGTTACTATTAGAGTTAACTGAAGTGTTCTAGAGTTAACTCTACTATTAGAGTTCACTGAAACTGTTCAGTAAGTTTACAATAAGCTTCCATTTGTTAACATTAACGAACTAACAATGAAAAAATACCTCAAAAGCATTTATTAATCCTAGTTAATGTAAATATCAATGTTTAATGCATTATTAAAATCAAAAGTATATTTTAATATTATTTAATGGACCTGAGCTAACATGAACTAACAATAAACAGTTGTATTTTATTGTCTAATGTTAACAAATATTAGTAAATACAGTAAAAAAATATCTTGCTCCTAATGCATTAAGTATTGTTAACTAAAGGGACCCTATTGTAAAGTCTTACCAAATAAACTTGAATTAAATATAATATAAATATCTATATATATATATCTTATTATATATTTATATTGATTTAGGCTACTGAAATAACTCAAATTAAAACTGAAATAAAAAATGTATCAGACATATAAAAAAACGAATGCCTAAAATGCTAACAAAAGTATTAACTAAAACTAAAATTATATATATGAAAATGGTGTATAACAATTTTCACTCATAAGTTGCTGGTAAATTTCACAACTGCAAAAAAAGAAGAAGAAGAAGCAGGTAACACATTAAACTGAACATGAAATTTAGAAATATTTTTGGTTACACTTTATTTTAAGGTGTCCCTGCTACAGTGTAAAAATACATTTAAGTAATTTTATTGAACGATATGTACTTACTATATGGTTAGGGTTTGATAGGGTTACTTGCATGTAATTATTATGTGTCATATATTGTTATTTATACAAATGCACAGACCATATTGTTTGGGTTTCAAACAGCATTTTTGTGTTGTCACGTCAAAGTTTGAGTTGTTCTGTGTTTGCCTGACCAATGTAAACACGTTCTTCATTCAATCAAAGACTATGAATTGACATTTGCATGCAGTAATCTCCCAATATATTCAAAAGGCGAGTGGCTTCAGAGTGTTTTTAGAGACACTGGCTTTATGAAAACCAACCGCACAGCTCCTCGAGGTCAGGAATGTATCAGGAGGAAACATCGGATCCCAAAATGGCCAACATGTGTTCGGACTCAAGCCAGGAGAACCCGAAAGAGCTCGCAGAATGCTAAAGAGGCTGGTTTGCCTACAGCATGACAATGATTTACAGACCAACTCTCGTCTCCGCTGATGATGTAATCGAAGCTGTGCGCTAATGATCCGGAGGATGAGGAGAGGAACGGCTCTCCATCTGTTTTGAAGAAGACCCTCAGCTGTGATCTATAAAACTATCACAAGATGAGCAACACCGGCGTCTCTGGGTTTTCTTCCGAGCTTCGTAGTCACTTGTTCATCACGATAACATTGCATCATTTCAGTCAAAGAAGAATCTCATATTTGTGGGCAGGGTGGAGTATCTCTTTCCAGGCCGTGCAAACATCTAGGAGAAAATAAAAGTGCCACGAGTTAAACAATAGTTGCATCAGTGGCTGTAATGTTCAACAATCGTAAAAACAGCATGTTTACTATCTCTCCCAGTGTCATATCCATGTGAAATCATATGCAGGCCCTCAAGGGATGATAAACAAAGAACCTCCTCTGTTTTCATCGATCCGTGGCCTGAGAGAGAAACACAAACGCTAAACTCCTCTGATGAGCAGAAGACTTTATAATAGCGCTATTGTCCTGGACACAGAAGATGTGTGTTCGCTGTCGAAAATAAAAGCAAAATACGGATGCTTGCTTATCAAAGCATCAAACGAGCAGCACAGCCGTGTAAAGTCATATGACTGAGCATACGTTTAATTCCATTTCAAAAGACACGAGGAGAAGACAGACAGCAGCTTGTTTCCGTGTGTTTCCAAGTTCAGAAGATTTCTATTAGAAGATAACACACTGTTCACGCTCACAGTGCATCGCTTCATTACTCTGTCTGTTCAAATGTCCAGCAGCGTGCATGTTCGGGGTTGGCACGTTTTACTTATACACTCATCAAGGCTGCATGCATTTGATCAGAAATACAGTAAAAACATTAATATTGTGAAATTATTTTACAATTTCAAAAAACTGTTTTCTAGTTTAATATATTTTAACATTTAATTTATTCCCGTGATGGCAAATCTGCATTTTCAGAAGCATTTAACTCCAATTTTACGTCTTTTTAGTGTCACATGATACTTGAGTCGGCGAAATGTGCTGATTTGCTGCGTATTTATTAATATTTCCAATGTTCCTGCTTGGTATTTAATTCCAGGACACCATTTTTAAAGGATTAGTTTCTTTAATTAATATAACGTTTGAAAATGTATTGATTTTTTTGTAAACTTGTAAAAGTTTTTAGTGTCGATTGAATGCATTCTTGCTGAACTAAATTATTTATTTATTTAAAAAAACATAAAACATCTTATTGACCACAAACTGTTTAATGTTAGTGTACATGCATCGCAGGTGAACGGTGACTTTAAAAAACTTCATGTTTATGATTAGTTGTGGAAATGGCAGGTATAGTAGTAGAAAAGTTTATATAAATCATTTTCACACAGTAAATGTATATCGATTATTTTGCTTCTTCTTTAGATTTAAACATGCAATAATTCATCTTTTTATGAATGTATGCATTTGAAACGTAGCAAGAATAATTATTCAGAAAGGGTAAAAGTTAAAATAACAATTACAAATGTAGAGATGCTATAATTATCCGTGACAGCAGTTACAGCATTTCTCCATTCGTAAGGGTTTTTGTTTTGTGTCTGAAAGAGAAAGGGAAGGAATGAAAGGATGAAAGAGCACAAATAGTCTTCAGTTTATTCGATTCAACTCTGCCCTCTGGTGGATCTGAAATCTACTGCAGTCTGTGGTTA
>CM050414.1:27955278-27957778 GCA_027564155.1 Gymnocypris eckloni scoliostomus
TCTCACCTACACAAACCACCACCTTCATCTCCTCTATTCCCTTTTAACTTCAAACATAGCCAATGGAAACTAAGCTCGTTACCACATGATGTCTTGGCAAGTTCATCCATGAATGGCTCATGTTTTAATCTGAACCTCATTGTTTTAAGAACCCTGACCAGCATCTCCAGAGAACAACACGATAAAGCACCGCACTCGTCTCTCTGAAGCCTCTCCAGACGCTTTGTCATCAGTGACAAGTTCAGAAAATATACAAGACTTCAATGACAACAAAAAGATCTGTGTGTGTGTGATATATTGTTTGTCTAGCCCTGAGATTATATTTCACACTGATATTACCTACGTACTAAAAAGTTAATTTAAAAGTTTAAAAATCCATTATTATATTTATTTATTTAATATATTTTTAAGTGGCTGTGCTAATTTTTGCATCAAAGTAGGAAGGTAAGAATTGATATTAAATGTCACAACTCTTTGGCCTTGATTCCTTCCTATCTCGAAATGCGTCCTCCGAAGGCAGCATTTTTCAGTTTTCGAATACAGCCCAAGTCACCTCTTGATGCATCCTCGATAAAAAGGGAAGGAGCAAGAACACATCCGGGGATTTTAACTGTACCTGGCTAGATGTGAACTTTTAATTGGACCAGTACTTCGGCGACGACTGATGACGTTCCACAAGTACAGACAAGAATGCATGGCCTTGTCCCAAATGGAACACTTCATGTGCACTTGCGGTCTTACGGACTTACAATGGCTGCCGCGTGCGCGTGTCCATTAAGTCCACGAGACCGTAGAGTGTCCCATTCCTCATTTTAGCGTTCAGAAGGGTGCTCGTGAGCGGCCGTTATGCGCCCTCGATCCACACGTCTGCCGAGGCTGCACTGGGGCGAGCTGGCAGCAGACTTCTACCCGGCATTACGTCACGAAAGTGCGGACTCAGAGGAAGACCGCGAGGGTTTAGGGTGCCATTTGGGACAGGGCCCTTGAGATCAGAGATAAATGTGCACTTCTTCTATTCTCCACCAGATGACAGCACATGTGTTTCTGGTCTACCGTTGTTCATTTGGAAAATCTCACGCAGTGTTTGGCTCATGTTTGGAAACTTCATTAGCCTACTCTCAACTGTTATCAACCATCTCGTTGTTTAATTGTTTGGACAGCTCAATTAAAAGTGCAAGGTAATGACGTCACGTGTCAATAACTCTGTCGCATTTACACACTCTCGTAGGAAAACAGTAGGCAGCATCGAGTCTATATAGTGCACAGTATGCAGTAAGCAGTACACAAGTATTCCATTGAGAACACAGCTTTAGGAAACCAGCGACAATAATAATTACTGGGGAGTATAGACCTACATTATAGGTTATATCATTATCATATCTATAACTGATAAAAACAGACAAACCCATCTATTAATCTTACAGGTGCAGCTAAACTGGCACAAACTGAAACAAATTAAACAAGTTAGAGTAACATTATCAATAATATTAAGATGTAATTAATGACATTAGTATTAAAGTAGTCTCAGCCTCAGACGGCCCGTTGGCTAAACGTCTGATGCATATGTACACTTATCTGGAAACACTTCAGGAGTGTCCAAGTCGTCGTCGGATTGGTTGAATTATACGGTATTTCCGGGAGACGCGTGTGTCGCGTTCTTTAACGTTCCGCCTGGAAACAAAGATGGCGTGACGCCAAACCCCCTCACGAAAGAAGAAAGCCGTCGTGTTTACAAATGTGGCGAACGCTTATCATGGTCAACTAAACGCTGGAGTTTCAAAATTATGTGAAATGTTTAAAGTTTGCGGCATGTAATCTTTAAAATACATCTGAGAGTTTCACACACCGGTCTGTTATCGTGGCGACATTTTCACGCCCCGAAACGAACTGTGATTGGTTGTTTGACATGTCTGTCAAACGTCCTCATGGGCGGGGCTTGGCCAATGAACGCGGCCATCTATTCCAGATCTTCAGCCATCAGTCTTTCTGCGCGCGACTAGTATTAAACGCCATTGTCCCCATAATAATAATAATACAACTTTTTATTTAATAATTTATCTTATAATTCCAACATAAAAGTCATAATCTACAAATCATGATTATGGGTTAAAAAAGCAGATTTTTATGTCATAATGTATGTGATAAAGTAAATTATGACATATAAAGTCCTAATTACAACAAAAAATGTTTTAGGTTGTAATTTGGTTTGAGTCAACTTTTTATGTCATTGTTATTTTTTGAAATGCTGACATAAGTCATGAATTTATGAGATAAAAAGTCAGAATTATGACAAACAAAATTATGTTTTTATGTAAAAAATATGGTTTTATCATGTTTTAACATATTTTAGTCCCATAATAATGACTCCTCAAATTATTTTTCTTATATGGGGGATATGGGCTTCCATATATTAAAGTACATTAATTATAGTTTTTCATTTTGGGTGAAATATTCCTGTAAGATACTTTCCAGGCTGCTTGCACTGTTTCTGCCATTAAAA
>CM050414.1:27962778-28010278 GCA_027564155.1 Gymnocypris eckloni scoliostomus
TAGTGTGGACCGTCCCTACGATTAGTAAGCAGCAAGATGAGGAGCAACTCCAAAAGATGAGGTTTCAGTTCCCTTTCACAGTCCACTGTCCAACAGAAACAGATTACAGGCACGTTACATCATGAATTAAATACTATAACACAAGACCTACTGTGTTTCTACAAAAAGGGAAGGAATGAGACATGTATTTGGATGTTTTTGGACACTTAAACATGCACACCGAGGCGTCTGCTATACTGTTCCAGTGCGGTGTGTATATTCTACATCTAAGTTCACGATGTTGATTGTTTTTTTTATTTTTATTTAACCTTTATTTAACCAGAAGAGACTCTCTGAGATTAAAAATCTCTTTTGCAGGAGTGTTCTGGCCAAAATGGACAGCAATACATCAGTTTCATCACAACATGTTACAACACAGACAGACTAGAGACACTTAAAAACAGTTACATCTAGTAACGTGGTACAGGTTACACACTACTAGAACAGGTACGTCTATAGTGTGTAAAGCAAACAGTCGCTGTTTGTTCTCCACACAGGTGACAGACTTCTCATTCAACAGGCTGCAACTCACAGCTACACCTTTTATACACAATTCCTGCACTTACGGAGGATCGCCCGTAGATTATACAATATATAAAACATTCCTAATAATCCGTGGTAAAAAACACAAAAATACAATCTACATAAACAGATGCAAACATTAAATGAATCTTCTGAAAGTTCTGAAATCTTTACTACGAGGGTTCCCTCTACAAGTGTTATCATAATCACATGCAGATTTTATGCAAAAGTATCCATGCAAATGCATGCTGTCCAAACAGGGAAACTCTTTCACTCTCAGGAGGCATTTTTAGGACATGAAAGTCCCCTCAGAAGTTTCTCCTTCACCCAGCTGTTCCTTCGACTACAGACCTACATCTTCACTCAAGTCAGTGTTTGCTAACGAGCCGGTTACAACTGCAGCTGATGTATTGTGACCTCCTTCAAATGCTAGTGCACAGGCGTTAGAATGGGTCTTAAACACTTGATCTGGTTTCCTAATGAAATGACAGGATTTCAAAACAAAGATTTTCTGATGCAATCCCATGCAATAGTTAAATGCAACTTTTACTACTTTTTCTTACAATAATGTAGCCTACAATAAAAGCTGCAGCATTTAAAACCAGGTTCAACGGGTCTCTGGGTCAATTCATTTCTCAATTAACTGAAAGGGTTAAAAATGCAATCCTCTTCAAAAGGAAAATGCGATCAATATTGACATGATGCACATGTAGTTTCAGAAACATTACAATTGTCAATAAGCAAAATAGATAAATTCACAAAGGGGAAAACTAAAGGCATGAAATTACATTAATAACTTGAATTTCACATAAAGCAGAAACCCCACATGATGCTTTGCTTCTTCATAAAATAATAATAACGTTTATACCCCCACATTTTTTGTGGAATTTACTCATAAATAGATCTAAATATGGTTAATTATTAATAGGTTCATACTTTTTGCAATGCTATTTACAGAATGGTGACTCTTGACGAATTTCTGAAAAATTTTCCATATCAATAATGTCATCATGAGTGTGAAGGTATAAGAGTAAACACGAAAATTACATCAGCTATTTTAACCCAAGGAAAGTCTGACGTACAATTACGTCAGAGATCCCGGCAGCCAATCACAGCGCACCACGGCGCTAGAAAAAGAACGCGAGCGTCTCCGCTTCTGCAATTTTCAGACATCGCCGGGGGAAGATATACAGGGAATTAAGACGACTTTTCCCACCCCTAAAACAAATACCGAAAGGGGTCTTCACACAGATCCTAAACCAGAAAACCACACAACATGGTCGTAGTGACAGCAGGGACCGGAGGAGCCCATAAAGTCCTCCTGATATCGGCGAAACAGAGCCGCTCCATATCCGTCATGATCCCGAACCAAGCCTCTTCAGACTCCGACTCCACCGTCTCTGGAGCACCGCTCCGCAAACGGCAGAGACTCACACATCTGAGCCCAGAGGAGAAGTCCATGAGAAGGTGAGACGAGTAACGTTAGGGATTTACGTTCATTTCATCCGGTTTGAAACCGGTTTAAACCGAAATAACTCACGAGGGGTGAAATATTTAGTTTGAGACTTTTCATATATCGACGTTATAGTATGTAAATGTTGGTAATCGAACCAGTTTGACCCTTTCATATGGAATAATTTGAATCTGAGCCAAGATCAGTGGGTTTTGCCGGTCAGTCCCTCCCCCTCTGAATCAATATTACCACATCTGCCTGCGTGGCAGGAACTCGACTGCGCATGCGCGGCTTCCTCAACACTGGCTGACCTGCCAAAACTGGGTTGCTTCATACAACGGAAATGGGTTAGACGTTAATTAGCAAAAACAGATCACTCCGTTTTTATCAATTTCATTTCATTGTGCATTCCAATTAATCTTAATCGAAGTGCAGTTGGGTTATTTTGATTAGGTTAAAAAAATACCTAAAGTACAGCTAGCACTATAAAACATAACATAATAATTTTTTAAATCGTTGAAAATGGAACAATTAAAATTACTATCTGTTTTTGCAAATAAACTTCATATAATGTTACACTCCTGTCTATCTATCATAAGACTATTTAAATGGAAATTAATAATTTTATAAACACAAAAAAACACGTCCCAAATAAATCCTGTTTGTTTAGCCAAAAACATGCATGTTTAATATCTATGATGAAATCTTTCAGGAAACTGAAGAACAGAGTTGCACAGACAGCAAGAGACAGAAAAAAGGCCAAAATGGGCGACTTGGAGCAGCAAGTCTTGGAGTTGGAGCTCGAGGTACTTTGACTCTTATCTGAGATTATTTGTTTCTCTTTTTATCCCTGTTTTGAGGAAAGGTTTAATTTCGACATGTTTTCCACAGAATCAGAAACTTCACATCGAGAACAGGCTGTTGCTTGAGAAGACGAGCGATCTGCTCGGAGAGAACGAGGAACTAAGACAGAGACTGGGGTTGGATACTTTGGAAGAGAAAGAAAAGGTAAATAAATAGGTTTGAACCCGTGCTGGTGTTAGTTAGAAGAGCTGAAGAGTGTGGTTTTATTCCCGTCCCGCTGACGCCTCTCACTCTCTCTTAGGTTCAGGTACTGGAGTCCGTGGTGAGTGATTTGGGTTTGGTGATCGGGTCTTCTGAGTCAGCAGTACTCAGGCTACGTGTGCCTCCGCAGCAGGTGCAGGCCCAGCAGTCCCCAAATCTGAAGACTTCTCCATGGATCCTCACAGCCCTGGCCCTTCAGACTCTGAGGTGAGGGTTTCAGAGGCGTTCTTGATCATTATGCTGAACACATGTGACCCTGGACCACAAAACTAGTCATAAGGGTCCATTTCTTTAAATTTAGATTTATACATGGCTCTCCATTGATGTATGGTTTGTTAGGATCAGACAATATTTGGCTGAGAGGCAACTATTTGGAATCTGAGGGTGCAAAAAAAATCTAAATATTGAGAATCATGGAACATGATCTTTACTTAATATCAGATTTTTGGCATAAAAGACAAATTTTGACCCACACAATGTATTGTTGGCTATTGCTACACATATAACTCAGTGACTTATGATTGTGGTTCAGGGTCACATGTTTCATTGACCGTTTCTGTACCAACAAAATCTCACTTTCAATCATCTTCTCGTCCTGCAGTCTGATCTCTTGCTTGGTATTCTGGACATCCTTGACCCAGAGCTCTTCCTCAAGACAGAAGCACAAGAGCCCCAGCCAGAGCTTGTGCTGGATGGGGGTGCAGGAGAGCAAGTACCTGCCTCCACATCTGCAGCTTTGGGGCCCGCACCAGTTAAGCTGGAGGCCCTTAATGAACTGATCCACTTTGACCACATCTACACCAAACCCGCCGAGGTGGCGAGTGAGGAGAGCATTTGCAATGATTCGGTCACCTTCTCAGAGATCGAGGTGGAAAGCCAAGCGCTGTCTGTCAAAGACGAACCGGAGGAGGTGGTCATCCTTGCGGTGGATCGGACTCCAGACACGCTTGAAGACTTCTTCTCCGATGCCTCTTCCTTCGGCGGCTATGAGAAGGCTTCGAGTCTGACGGATGTGTACAGTGACTCTGGATGCGAGAGATCTCCTTCCCCCTTCAGTAACATTTCATCCCCCCTCTGCTCCGAGGGCTCTTGGGATGACATGTTTGCGACTGAACTCTTCCCCCAACTGATCAGTGTCTGAAGGTTGCACACAAAGTCCAATTGAAAAAATGCCTGCCTTTGCTCTTTTATTGTAAGTGATTGCACCACAGTAGCATGTAACTCCTCTTGCAGTTTAGACCAAAGGCATCGCTTTAAGACTTCTGTTGTAGTAATGCGCAGAACTTGTGGCGACTCTGTACAGTTGAAGTGCAACTCAGTATTTTGTTGGGGAAGGGGTTGGGGGCTGATTGTTTTTAAAGTAGATCTATTTATTTGTGTATCTCTCTTTTCCAGAGTTTACTGTAATGTAATCCGTCTGCTTTTGTACAACTTAATTTTATTGTAAATGCTCTCCTTTAACAATATTGCATTAAAGCATTGCATCACATTGAAGTCTGACTTTTGGTGTGAATTTGAACATGTGCCAAAGCTCTTATCTTCTGCTTTGTTGCACAAATTTTTACTTCCTTTAAAGACACCACACATTTTTTAGATTCGGTCACTTACTTTCCTTCACATTGTTCCAAACCGGTTTTGTTTTCTGCAGAATGTGGAAGATACATACAAACATCATACCTCATTGTGTTTCCAAAACATAATCTTTTGTGTCCCACAGAAGAAAGTCAAATGTGACGCTGGAGCACAAAAGCAGTCTGAAGTCGCTGGGGTATATTTGTAGCAATAGCCAAAAATACACTATGGGTCAAAATTATAGATTTTACTTTTATGCCAAAAATCATTAGGATATTAAGTAAAGATCATGTTCCATGTAGATATTTATCAAAACTTAATTTTAACTAGTAATATGCATCGCTAATAACTTCATTTGGACAACTTTAAAGATGATTTTTTTTTTTGCACCCTCAGATTCCAGATTTTCAAAGTTGTATCTCAGCCAAATATTGTCCTAACAAACCATACATTAATGGAAAGATTTATTCAGCTTTTAGGTGTATAAATCTCTATTTAAAAAAATAACCCTTATGCCGGGTTTATGGTCACAAATAAGTTTGGAATTACATTTTTAGCTTCAGTTGGATTGTGGGGCAAATATTAGAACCAAGACCATAATTTTTAATCTTTAGTGTGTGTATACATGCCATCTAAACTGGATAGAGGCATCAACTCTCTTTAAATAGAACATATCCATACGCTTTGCATGTAAAATGCTCGTACATACGGCGAGAACCACAAGCTATAGTATTTTTAGTTCCAGTACCATGTCAAACTGCCCTTGGGACTTTGCCATCTGCTTTCTGTGCTTTTCTAAAACAAGAGGTGATAAGATGAGCTTTAGAGTAAATGATTACACAACGTCCATCGTGTCAAAACAGCTTTTTCATCTGATTACGTCAAAGCGTAAACTGGCAAGAGAGGCTCTGTTCTTTTTACAAAGAGTTTCTAAACAAACCCATTGAAACTTTACCCGAGTTTCAGACCAATGTATTTAGTGTAATATGACACTAGGATGGTCTACACCTTTTTTCTCCTCAGGCTAATTCAATCTTGGTTTCCAGTGCAGGGTGGAGACTTGGGAGGAGGGCGATCCTCCAAAACCCCCCAGGAGCTTAAATTCCAGACTACGCCTCTGAAAGCTGACTACCTGATTTTCCTCTTTTGCAAGACCAACAGCTTTCCTGTTACAGATCGTTTGTTCCTCCATCAAAATATGTACCTACACTACCGTTCAAAGGTTTGGGGTTGGTAAGATTTGTTAATGTTAAAGTCACCAAGGCTGCATTTATTTGATTAAAAATGCAATAAAAACAGCAAATCTGTGAAATATTATAACAATTTAAAATAACAAAAAATAATGTATTCATGTGATGCAAAGTCTGTTTTTCTGCGTCATTGCTCAGGCAATACAATCATTCTTCAATTCTTCTGATGAGTTAGAAACAAAAACCTCTTGTATCTTTATAAATGTCACTTTGAATAAATTGAATGCATCCTTGCTTTAGAAAAAGCATTGGTTTCAATAAAAAGGCCATCTTACTAAGCCCAAACTATTGAACGGTAAACACTTTGCAAGTCAGGTATGTGATGGTTTTGTCTTACAAACACAACATTTCACCAGTCGTCCTTTTTGTGAGAGGAAATCTCCCTTCATGACATTTGTGTAACACTACGTTGTGGTACATCTGGTCTCAACACATCGGGTGAAGTTCCTGCTGGTGTAGATTGTGGGTTTTGTTTCATCTAACAGATATTTTAGAAACAAGATATACACAGAATAGGTGTACTGTATATACTGACATTAATGATTATGGATTGGTCATACATATGATGTCATCTCTAATTCCCCAAAAATATGTATAGGCCTGTATACTTTGCTATGTACTAAAACACAGGCTCAAATTAGAAGGCCTTAAAATGACTCTATCATCACCTTGGGTGATTGAGATAAATCCTACAGTAGCTCTCATCTTACAGTCACGGATACAGCAGATATATGGAGACCAGCAGCTGATGCATGCTGGGAAATACCCACAAATGCCCCACCGGTCTCGGTTTCAGGAACTATACGCCATCTGACTTTAAACTTGGATAAGGAAAATGTAAAAATGACAAACTACCACATTATATTCCTCTTTTTTCCCGCATGCAAAACCACCACCATGATGCTAGGGTGCTGAGAGCGATTGCTAAGCCAAGGTATTCTGGGTATTTTTAGCTCACTGATATGCAGTTGCTGGTGTGCTCTGGGTGGTTTTGTACGGCCCGAGACCCTTCTATTGTCCATTTACTGTCCAGAAAACTGAAGCATATCTTGGAAAAGTAAAGAATCCAAAACCTCCATGTTGCCTGATGTCAAGATGAATGCATCGGATCAGAAGGAGAAACCTTGCCGAGATGTATTACGGATCAAAGTCAACTGTGAGAAAGCATTTGGGCTGAAGATCTCAGAGAAGGATGAAAAACGACATGTGATGCAGAAGGTCAACAGCTTTCACAGGCATTAACTTCTCAAGTCTTCTTGAGTGTTTTCACGGTTCTAATTAAAATACAATTATAATTACCGAAACACACACCAAACGTCTTAAAAGCATTTGGAACTAAAAGTACAAATCAATAGCATGCATGTATTAACTTGATATCTTACCTCACAATGATTTTTATACTTTAACCAATGCAATTAGTATTAATTAAGCACATTTTCTTAATCCTAAGTGAATAACTGTCAAATCACATGACATCAGTTCATGCCCAACGAAACACGGAAGCAATAGAAGAGAATACGCACCAGTCTTTCCTGAACAGGTGTGTGAATAACGCCTGGTTTCAAACTGACTCGGTGCGTCACCATAACCAGAAATACAAGCTTACGATGACAAAACTTTGCTTTTCATTTCCTTCTCGTCCTAAAGAATTATGAGGCCTAGAGTTTTCATTGTCAAGAGGTTTACATTTCTATTTTCATATGTTTTCAGGTTTAAAGGATTAGTTTAATGAAGACAAGTTTCTTTTGATGAAAACATTGCACGAATTATGTCCATATAGTGAACTTCAATGGACTCCAAACGGTTGAAGGTCAAAAATACAGTTTCAGTGCAGCTTCAAAGGGCTATAAACGATATCAGACGATGAATAAGGGTCTTATCTAGCCAAACGATTGGTCATTAAAAAAAAACAATGTACAGGTGCATCTCAATAAATTAGAATGTCGTGGAAAAGTTCATTTATTTCAGTAATTCAACTCAAATTGTGAAACTCGTGTATTAAATAAATTCAATGCACACAGACTGAAGTAGTTTAAGTCTTTGGATGTTTTAATTGTGATGATTTTGGCTCACATTTAACAAAAACCCACCAATTCACTCTCAATAAACTAGAATATGGTGACAATCAGCTAATCAACTCAAAACACCTGCAAATGTTTCCTGATTCTTCAAAATGGTCTCAGTTTGGTTCACTAGGCGACACAATCATGGGGAAGACTGCTGATCTGACAGTTGTCCAGAAGATTCACATTGAAGGAGGGTAAGACACAAACATTCATTACCAAAGAAGCTGTTCACAGAGTGCTGTATCCAAGCATGTTAACAGAAAGTTGAGTGGAAGGAAAAAGATGCACAACCAACCGAGAGAACCGCAGCCTTGTGAGGATTGTCAAGAAAAACAGATTCAAGAATTTGGGTGAACTTCACAAGGAATGGAGTGAGGCTGGGTCAAGCATCAAGAGCACCACACACAGACGTGTCGAGGAATTTGGCTACAGTTGTCGTCAGAGGCGTCTTACCTGGGCTAAGGAGAAGAAGAACTGGACTGTTGCCCAGTGGTCCAAAGTCCTCTTTTCAGATGAGAGCAAGTTTTGTATTTTATTTGGGAAACCAAGGTCCTAGAGTCTGGAGGAAGGGTGGAGAAGCTCAGAGCCCAAGTTGCTTGAAGTCCAGTGTTAAGTTTCCACAGTCTGTGATGATTTGGAGCAATGTCATCTGCTGGTGTTGGTCCATTGTGTTTTTTGAAAACCAACATCACTGCACCCGTTTACCAAGAAATTCTGAGCACTTCATGCTTCCTTCTGCTGACCAGCTTTTTAAAGATGCTGATTTCATTTTCCAGCAGGATTTGGCTCCTGCCCACACTGCCAAAAGCACCAAAAGTTGGTTAAATGACCATGTGTTGGTGTGCTTGACTGGCCAGCAAACTCACCAGACCTGAACATAGAGAATCTATGAGGTATTATCAAGAGGAAAATGAGAAACAGGAGACTGAAGGCCACTGTCAAAGAAACCTGGGCTTCCATACCACTCAGCAGTGCCACAAACTGATCACCTCTACGTCAAGCGTGACCTTTTCAACATTATTACATATTACGTGAAGTCTGGGACGCACATCGTAGAACAGGCGAGCATTTGTGTTTATAAAGCATATACATTTTTATTTATTTAAATGACCGATCCTTTGAAGCTACACTGAAACTGTAATTTTGACCTTCAACTGTTTGGAGTCCATTTAAACTAACTATATAGATACAAATCCTGGAAAGTTTATCAAAAACCTTAATTTATTTTTGACTGAAGAAAGAAATACATAAACATCTTGGATGACATGGGGTGAGTAAATTATCAGGAATTTTTTATTTGAAAGTGAACTAATCATTTAAATACCCCTAGCTGTACTTGGGAAACAGCTTTGCTGTGTGTGTGTGTGTGTGTGTGTGTGTGTGTGTGAGTGTGAGTGTGTGTGCACGCGTCTCTCTCTCTGTGTGTGTGTGTGTGTGTGTGTGTGTGTGTGTGTGTGTGTGTGTGAGTGTGAGTGTGTGTGTGTGTACGTGTCTCTCTCTGTGTGTGTGTGTGTGTGTGTGTGTGTGTGTGTGTGTGAGAGTGTGTGTGTGTGTACGCGTCTCTCTCTCTGTGTGTGTGTGTGTGTGTGCGCGCGTGAGTAAGTGTGTGTGACTAAGTGTGAGTGAGGGGGAGGGTGTTAACACCGTCCACGTTGGCACCACCATACGAGATGACCAAAATAGGAAACATAACCGAGACAAGGCATCTTTGTCTCACTCTCCATTCTCTGGAAATCTACACTCATTTCCTATATTTCTTAACTCATGCTTTGTGTGCTGAGAAACAAAGATCATAATAGTTACAAATATCGTTTCAGACTGTCTTAGTAAAGTTATGCAACAATGCAAAGCTAACAGCAAACGTACCTACGCTGCTATTTAGCTAATTGGTGGTTGCTTATTTAGGAGACACTCAAAAAACACCAACACAGCCTATGGTTAGGCCCACAAAAGATATATAATATCTGGTAAAAGCTATTCATTACGTTAACATCCTCATTCTACTTAATGGCAGCTGCTTGACCGGTGCATGAAACCTTCTCCTGCTCTCCTGCCTTCAAGTGTACTTAGTTCTGGAAAACATTTTGTGCCAATTACCCGAGCCATATATGTCATGTGACTGACCTTTCTACAGTATTTAGAGTCCATTTCACACTAAAAGCACTCTGGCAAAACATGTAATACATCAAATATAATTTATGTGATTTTGTGAATCATATTAGTATACGCTGTACACAAAACAGACCCCCGCTCACAAACGCTGCTTTATCAGACATTATATACAAGATGAAATGAAAATGACATCCAAATCAGAAATACAGTGATATAAAAACTCCAGCGCGGGTTTTGATTTTGAAACGTGCAGAGCTCAACCAAGCGTTCTCCCCCCCCCAGCTAACCATTCAATCCCGGAGGCGGGATTATCTTTGTGATGTCACAAATACAGGAAAACAACTTTGTAGTCCAAACGAGCCGTTTGCTGTAGTTCTTGAAAAGGGATTTTTTAAACGAAATATCTCCGTTTGGAGTGGACTTTGAGATTCGTAATTTTGTAGATCGTTTTATGGCCAATCATACACACTACACACTGACTAAAATACAAAAAGTGAAAAAGCATAATAGGACCCTTTTAATATTTTGAATTAATATGTATCATTTTACATTTTGTTTTAATTTCCATTTTAGTTTTTTTTTAACTAGCTAAAAACAGAGTTAGTTATTTTAGTATATCAAGTTAAACTAAAAGAAAACGAGAAACGCTGCTTTGGCCAGCTTAATTATTTTGTACTTTTTTATTTCAGTTGCAATTTATATTATTGCAAAAGTTTTTTTAATGGTTTTAGTTTTAGTTGACTATAATAAACCTGAACAATCACAAGAAAAAAAATAAAAAGCTTACAAAATATAATGCTGGTAATGCAAACAGTTGACAGTAGCCACTGAAATAGTACTATGGAGAACAAAAATAGTACTTATGGAGGTCAATGGCTACCAACTGTTTGGTTACCTTGTTCAAACTATCTTTTGTGTTCAAAAAAAGAGACAGGTTTGGAACAACTTGAGTAAAAGATTACATGATTTTATTTTTTCTTTTTGGGTTAACGGTCTCTTTAAGGCACTTACCTGCTAACTGCTGAAGCTAAATATGGACACTGCACTTACAGAATTACATTAAAATACCTCAGATTTCCACAGAATTCAAAGACGTGTCATTTCTGTATAAATCTCAACACAATCCCTGTGTTTCACGTGTTGCTAAGAGTAGAGCTCTATAATGAATTCTACAAAAGTTGGCCTACAATCAACACATCAAATGCTGTTTAGAATCCACTTGGGCCTCCAAATAGTGCACAAATGACATAGACTCCAGAGAGACTATCTCAAGCCTTGGATAAACGTATTCCACAAGGCCTGAGTGTTGATCTTGACCTCTTTGGGATTGAATCAGTAACTTACAGCTGCTAATTTCACAATTAAACCTTCCATTTCATGCTTAGGCAGAATGAACTGAGAGAAGTAGAAAGACTGATTAAACCACATTCTGCTGTTGCAATGCTTTCATTTCCTGAACATGTGACAGCTCATATCATCAAATCACACAGTTATCGAAACAATCAACCACTATATCCCTGCAGAAAGTGCACGAGATTGTATCATGCTGAGACAACAACGGCAAGCTATGCAATGATTCTGAGTTTTGCTAATGTTATTAATCAGATAGGATGACTAATAAAGACAAGAATAAGTGTTTAAAAGCAATTCTCATGTCACTTCAATTTAAACTAAACTGTGCATATTGAATCACCGTCAATTAAAAACAATCTGATAGAATAAGTGTACCTCCAGACTATATTAAATGACAACTAATGACATTGAAATGAGCACTAATGAACCTCTTGAAAAGACAAATGATTAATGCACGATTATAAAAACCATCACATAAATAAATAAAAACAAGGGATATCATTGTATATTTGAAATATTCAAAGTTTATTGATAATTCACTTTACAGAACTGCTGTTGAATAGTTAACTAATCAAATGCTTATAGCACCTCTGCAATTTGGAACATCCCTGCTCTCCTCATCTACAGCCCGTGTTTAAGTCTCTGCTGCTGGGGGTAAATCACTAAAAACATTTTGTCCTCTGCTGCTCTGTACTGGGTAAATCACAAGCATTCTCATGACACCTCTCCATTGCTGTTAAACACATCCCTGCTCCTCCTCACAGTTACAGCCCGTGTCACTGCCACCACAGTCTCTGCTGCTGGGGAAAAAAAACAATCCTAAGCATTTTTGTCTCATGGTTGAACTTGAGGGTAAATCCAAGCATTGACTGATTGGGTAAACAACATCCCTGCTCTCCTCCTCTACAGCACTGTCACCACAGTCTCTGCTGCTGGGGTAAATCCTAAGCGTTCTCATCATAGACCTCTCCATTGCTGTTAAACACATCCCTGCTCTCCTCCTCTACAGCCCGTGTCACTGCAGTCACCACAGTCTCTGCTGAAATCTGCTTCTCATAGACCTCCATTGCTGTTAAAAAACATCCACATGCCGAGAATGAAGAACATTAAAATGGTCCGTCTCCTTTCTTTGTTGTGAGTTTGTGGCGCTTTACGATGATGTCACGGCAGTAGGCGGCGCAATTAAACGACGCAGTGAATAATCGCCCACTCTATAGCGGTACTAAACTGCGGTGGAAACGCAAACCGACCCGAACTGAGCCTGCTCGTGCTTCTGCACTACCATGCAGTGGAAAAGCGCCAATACATGCAGTTGTTTATCCAGATGAAATTAAATGAACCTTTAGTTAAGGTGTGGATTATGTCATTTATTGTAGATTGCAGCACTCGAGAACTGAAGGAAGCAGTTAGAATTATTAGACAGGACCTGTTTTAAAGACGGACTCAGGAAGACGGACTCTGTTCCAGTTGGGGCATGAGTGAATGAAGTTCCTTAAACTACCAGGAACAACGGTTCGAGACGGGACTCTGTTCGAGACGGGACTCTGTTCCAGACGGGACTCTGTTCCAGACGGGACTCTGTTCCAGACGGGACTCTGTTCCAGACGGGACTCTGTTCCAGACGGGACTCTGTTCGAGACGGGACTCTGTTCCAGACGGGACTCTGTTCCAGACGGGACTCTGTTCGAGACGGGACTCTGTTCCAGACGGGACTCTGTTCCAGACGGACTCTGTTCCAGACGGACTCTGTGAGACGGGACTCTGTTCCAGACGGGACTCTTCGAGACGGGACTCTGTTCCAGACGGGACTCTGTTCGAGACGGGACTCTGTTCCAGACGGGACTCTGTTCCAGACGGGACTCTGTTCCAGACGGGACTCGGTTCCAGGCGGGACTCTGTTCCAGACGGGACTCTGTTCGAGACGGGACTCTGTTCCAGACGGACTCTGTTCGAGAGCAGGGACTCGGTTCCAGACGGGACTCTGTTCCAGTTTGAGCACGGACTCTGGTTCCAGGCGGACTCTGTTCCAGACGGGACTCTGTTCCAGACGGGACTCTGTTCCAGACGGGACTCTGTTCCAGACGGGACTCGGTTCCAGACGGACTTCTATTTGAAAAGATCTCTGTTCGAAACGAACTCTGTTCGAAACTAACTCTGTTCGAAACGAACTCGGTTTAAAAAGAACTCTGTTCGAAACAAACTCGGTTTAAAATGAACTCTGTTCGAAACTAACTCTGTTCGAAATTAACTCTGTTTGAAACGATCTCGGTTTAAAAAGAACTCTGTTCGAAACTAACTCTGTTCGAAATGAACCCTGTTTGAAACTAACTCTGTTTGAAACTAACTCTGTTTGAAATATAACATCAAGCAGACACCGAATGATCACCACAAAACCACAAGTGTTGAGACTGAAACAAAGGCATGTATTTCTTATGCTTCTCACAGAAAGACAATATTCGATTCGAGTGTGGTTGAGTAAGTTTCCTGTGCTCTTGTCTTCTTTACTCACTGTGGTTAATGTGTAGATTTGTTCATACTAAAACAAAACACCTGACACATTATCTCCTGCGTAGTACTTGTCTGAGACGAGATGGACTTTGAAATCACATTCTAACCCCTGATGGCCATAAAAAAGTCAATAAAAATGTGATATAATTAGTTAATGTATATATGCAGTCACTTATTAAATTTAAGCTCCAGTTAGTTTATTGTGTAAAATGTTTGAGGGCTGTGCCGGGGGTCAGGTCACAGTGACCTCACTAATCTCATATGACATCACCGCTGTGACACCATCAGAAAGTTCAAGACCATCACAATGTACACCGAACACACTCACTGTGTCATAACGACTTCTGCAGGAATGTTGCCCGACAGGCTTTTCCAATAACGATTCTTAAAAATCTTTTTTTATTTTTTCAATATGAGTTCTCTATTTGAAATGGGCGGGCCACATGGAAAATGCACTAGATTTAAGTGAAAATGAATTTAAATGGTACTATATAAAAAATACTTTTGAGTTTTTTTATTTTAGATGATAGCAAAGTCATTTCTCATTTCTGCTTAGCTTTATGTTGGAGACTTAAAACTGAAACTTATGAATAAAAAATATTTAAAAATATTATATAGAAATATTTGGGGAAAATATATTATATATATATACACTTCCATTAAAAAATAAGGTTTTAATATAAGGTAAAATATGTAAAATACGGTAAACACGTTTTTTTTTTAGTTTTTTTTCTTTTACTCACAATCCTGCATTTATTTGATCAAAATACAGTAAAACAGTAATATAATGAAATATGTCAAATAGCCGTTTTCTGTTTTAATATGCTCTAAAATGTAATTTATTCCTGTGATGACAAAGCTGAATTAGAATTTATGCTGATTTGGTGCTCAATAAACATTTCTTACTATTAGAATTATTTAATGAATAGAAAAATGAACACCATTTATGTGAAATATTTTCGAAATTATATATAATTAAACCATGTTTCTTTATAGGTGAAGATTTTTTTTTTTTATAAATAAAAAAGAAGTTCAAGGTCTGAAGTTCATTATGTCATGTGACTGAAGATGTGTCAGGTCAACTTTCCATGTTTATATCTGACTGCTGTAATTGAAGAGTAAATATTGAACTTCCTATAAGACAAGACTGACGCAAGGACAATTCATTCCAGATTCATGCAGACAAACAACTGAGCAGACTCATTATGTGCACACACACACACACAAAGAACACACACACACACACACACACACACACACACACACACACACACACACACACACACACACACACACACACATGTGACTGAAGACTAAAGACTAAAGTCAGGTCAACTTTCCATCCGGTGTATATCTGGAGGGGGCTGCTGTAATTGAAGAGTAAATATTGAACTTTCCTATAAAAGAAACAAGACTGCGGCGAAGCGCAAGGACAGGCTTCATTTCCCGGCAGACACACTCATGCAGACAAACAACTGAGCAGACTCATGCCCACATGTGTGCACACACACACACACACACACACACACACACACACACACACACACACACACACACACACACACACACACACACACACACACACACACACACACACACACACACACACACACACACACACACACACACACACAGACACACACACACACACACACACACACACACACACACACACACAGAGACACACACACACACACACACACACACACACACAGAGACACACACAGACACACACACACACACACACACACACACACACACACACACACACACACACACACACACACAGGCACACACACACACACTCTCTGTTATGTTGCTCAATCTGGTTAATTTGAAAACACATTAAATAAGTAATCTTCCAAATGTCTCCTCTCATGCCTCTCAAATATAACATTTCTATTTAAGTGCCTGGCAGAAACATGGCTAATGTGGCCAAATCCTTTCAGAACAACAAACATAATGCAACAGCTAACATGTTTGCGAGGAGGAAAAGCATAACGCAATCTGCAGAAGTCCCACAATCCTGAAAGAGGCGGAGATGTGTCCCAGACAGACGCTGAGGCATTGTAGAAATGTCCTGGAAAACAGCACGGCTCCCCTCCCTTTACCCATCATGCCCCTGGGTGAACTTTGACCCCATGGGGAAAACAGGACAAGCTTATCACGGGGCAAAGGATTCTGCTTTGTACTTAGAACTGATTTTAAAGGCACACACACGGGTCATGACGAGTTTATCAGACGTGGTTAATTTGTCAAATAGTGTCTTTAATGCCAGAATGAATGAAACAAAAAAGTTTCAATGACAAAACTGCCTCAATATTTAGCACAACATGAACTGAGAGGGATGAGTGAATAGAGATGGATCTGTGCTGTTTGTGTTGGTCAAGCGTTTTAACAGACAGCAGAGACATGGACGTCTGTCATGGGTGACTGGGACGTTTGGTGCAGTAAAAATAACTCCTACTGGAATGACTCCCTCGAGATATAATACAAATGTGCTTTCTAACAAACGGAGAAGGGACAGAACATGAAAACTGACCACAACTCGGTGAAATGAGATGCCTCATATTTTATTAGAAAGAACAGTTATGCTTTATTTTAAGGTGTCCTTGTTTCAGTGTAATTGTATATTTAAGTACGGAGTAATATTCATTAACCACACGTACTATATGGTTAGGATTAGGCTTAGTGCTACTTGCATGTAATTATGCATAATATATTGTTATTATTATTATAGCAAGTGACGTGTAACAAGGACACATTCAAATAAAGTGTTACCGAAAGTAGACATTGATAGAGAAATGAATATAAACATACTGGCACAAAGTTCAGATCCTGTTAAGAACATCATTTTACCCCCAAATAAAATAAATATATAAATTGCATAACGATAATTAAATCTATTTTTTGTCCTATCAAGATTTGCATTGTGACATTATTTTCATGAATATTTAACTCTAGACTCTCTTCACTGCCAAAAATATCAAACTGTAAATTACAGTAATGATCTGATAAATACCTATCAAATTAAAATATTTAATAATTAAGCAATTATTCATAAATAAATAATTATTAAATACATCAAATTAGTAACAAATTAAATTATTGTGAGCACTTTTACAAGTATTTGAAAGGACACTTTAATATTTTAAAGGGAAAAGAAAATTAATAATAATATAATGATATGTTGAACATTTAACTAAACAGAGGGAAAATTTTTAAATAATGTCAATGCAAAAACTACAAAATAATAATAAAAATTCTTATATTTTAGATATATTATATTTCTATATTATATGAAATTATTTATTTCTACTCTTGATGTTAGAGTAACATTACTTAGATCACATGACTGCTTTAAAAACTGTAAAGAGGCGAAAGAGGTGGATTACGGGTTGTGTGCAGCACTCCTGGTGGTCTGTGATTGGTTGACTCTGCTGTGTAACCACGAGTCGTACTCCGCTTTGGGCATCTTTACCACATTCAGCCTCACTATCTGTAAACGACAGGGAGAGAGATACAAGAGTTAGCAGCCGCTAGCAGCCCAACCTCCCAGTTCCTCACAATAGCTTATTACACAGTGAATAGTGTGTCATTATACGCCACACATGCCGTGCTGTCTGGACAAGATTTGAGGGTCAGCAACATTGTGGCAGTTACAATTAAAGGAGAAGAAAACCTGGGGAAGCTGAGACACCAGAAATCTAGAACGCAAATAACTATCATCACATTATGATGTAGATGAAATATAACTCTGACGACTATCCTCGGCGTGTTACACAAATATAACACGAATTCCGTCTCAATTATGTTGTTTTAAACATGCGTGTTATTATTTTTGGAACAAAAAGGTTGACCATGTTCAAAATAACTAAATGACATGAGGGTACGTGAAAAATAAATATACTAAAATGTATTTGAAATGCATTTATTTCATGTTAAGTATGCTATAAATACATTTATATATTTATGTAATACCCTGCAATTGTACTTTTGGTTTATTAAACTGGTATACTTAAAGTCTACTAGATTTGAACAATTCATTTTGTGCTTAATATCCTTCTTGCAAAACAATGATATCTATGAATAATTTATTATTTTACATGTATTATTATTATTTTCAATGTTGAAAGCAGTGGTGCTGCATAATATTTGTTGTGGAAATCTTGACATGTTCAAAAGAATTCATAACAATACAATGTATTTGACAGAAAAACTCTTTACTGTCACTTTTGGTGAATTTAATAAGTATTAATTTATTTCAAAAGTCTAGTGTATAAAAACACATATAGTGTGAGTTATTATACAGAAAACAATGTTAAAAACAGTTGTGCTGCTTAATATTTTTGTGGGAACATAACACTTTTTTCAGGATAAATAGAAAGTTCAAAAGAACAGCATTTATTGTTACATTTTAAATATCTTTACTGTCACCCTTGCAGAATGAAATTATTGCTTTATTTAAAAAAACTTCATTCTCCAAACTCCATAAAAACACACACTCCTTATTTTGATCCTTTGTTATGGGATGCTATGACATTTATGCATTTTTAAATGTGCCTTTCATCTACAAATATTGTCCCACTGCAGGGTTCAGATATGTTGCAGTCACTGAATCGTTTCTCTGAAGTAAAACATTGAGTGACAGCAGCATGCAGCATATCACATTTATACAAGTGTTGTCTTGTACCTCTATAGCCACACACAGGTCAGGACAGCAGAGCTCCCACGGCTGGAGGGAGCTTAAGATCCTCAGCAAGTTGTGAGGGTGGAGTTGCACAGAGTGGCCTTCTGTAAATCGACTCAGCTTCTCCAACAAACGTGCAACCCTCCTGTCTGAGTGTTTGATGGGGGCCAGATTACTGAGCAACACTGAGAGCCTTCAGCAGTCACACACACACACACACACACACACACACACACACACACACACACACACACACACACACACACACACACACACACACACACACACACACACACACACACACACACACACACACACACACACACACACACACACACACACACACACACACACACAGACACACACACAGACACACACACACACACACACACACACACACACACACACACACACACACACACACACACACACACAGAGGCACAGACACAGGCAAAACGCACACACACACACACACACACACACACACACACACACACACACACACACACACACACACACACACACACACACACACACACACAGTCAAACACGCACACACACACACACACACAGCACATTAAGTGGTTTTGCATCCGTGTTCTCTGGAGGATTGGAAGTGACGCAGACCGTTAAACCTTCACTGAACACACACGCACCACTGAGTGCTGTATGGATCCTCAGTGCTGTCAGGGATGTTTGAGTCTGGTGCTCTTGGAGGGACCACAGAGGTTTTGGAGGTCACAGCAGAGCGGATTCGTCCACGGGACAGCATATTACAAAGAGAGTGGTACCTCTGGACCCCAAAATCCCATCTCTTCCTAGAAAGAGAGGAAAAAATAAACCATTTAAAGGAGATGTATTCACATGTGTCACATTACTATTGCTGAGACACTGCAAGAGATTCTTCGTTTCACGAGTTCACACTTACATATAATAAATAGAATAGATTTTATGTGTATTTGGCGTGCTGTCCGAGGGGAGGACTCAGAGCTCAGAGTACCCCCCCGACAGGTTAGGACAGGAGTAGGTGTAAGTGTGGAGAAGGGGTGGAGGAGGGATGCTGGAAAACTGCCAATAAACAGAGGTGAGTCTGCTGTGTATACACACACCTCTTATCTTGTTAACTGGGTTGATTACTGATTGTTCTCCACTCCTGTTAATTAGGTTAATTATCTGAATGTGCTCCTCCCAAACTTTGTTAATAAAACATCATTTTGTTGAGATTTTTAATTCTATCACTGTCTACTTACTGTGAAATTTCAGATTTTAAAATAAAATAAAAAAATAAAAATGTGTCCTTATTTATTTTTGCTACTTTTCAAACAACTTGTTACAGTACATATAGATTTAAAGATTTATCTGTATCCCAAATCTCTATCTCACACACACACACACACACACACACACACACACACACACACACACACACACACACACAGACACAGACACAGACACAGACACAGACACACACACACACACACACACACACACACACACACACACACACACACACACACACACACACACACACACACACACATTAGTTATATATCTAACCAAAGAGATATTCTTTATCAAAGTTAAGACTCTGCCACGCCCCCTTAAAACGGCTCATTTAAACACGCCCCCACATGTTTACATCATGATGTGGAAATATTAGCATAATGCAGCCCAGATGTGCACGCAAAGAAAGGCAGCGTGGTTTCAGTAACGCAGTAGTGCTGATGCAGCCGTGTCAGGGAGACGCTGTGTTTCTATGTGAAAGAAAAAGCACTTTATTTGGCCTTCTGAAAGTAGAAGCATTTAGGAATCATTAAGATTACTTACAACAGAACAGCAACACATTTTATGAACAACAGTTTCATGAAGCTAGGAGAGGAGGTCATTCTGACTACTATGACAATCTGGCGCTTCTGAATCAGCGACTGTATGTTTTGTTATTAGTTTAAGTATTTATTATTGACTGTTCAAATCCTGAGTTTTGCACGTGTGTGTGCGTGTGTGTGCGTGTGTGTGAGTGTGTGTGTGTGTGTGTGTGTGTGCTCATGTGTGTGTGTGTGTTTGCGTGTGAGAGAGAGGGAGACACGCTCACACACTCGGCTTGTGTACTGCAAACACATACGAGCTTCATCACTGTGTTTGTCACGTGACTGTTCCCCTCTCGGGCTTGAACTGATGGTAAAACTTAAAGCTAAGGACATTATTTACTGTTTTTACATAATTTAATGAATTAATTTGAAAGCTAAAGCTTGCGATTATGAAAAGGGGTGTTATATTTCCGATTGGTGCTTGTGGTGTTCGGCCAATCACAGCGCTCCGGGTCAGTTGGCCAATCAGAGCAGACTGTGCATGTCGGAAGAAGAGAGGCGTTTGAGAGAGGCGGGGCTTAGAGGACCTACAATAATGTACAGTATTTGAAAAATAATGTGTTTTTTTAACATTAATGCATGCCAACAGATTCTGCAACACCAAATACACTAAATATTGATCTTTAAAAAGCATCATATGACCCCTTTAAACGTCTTTTTCATTTTATTTCAGTTTTAGTTTGTTATTTTAGTAAATCAAATTAAACTAACTGAAAATTAGAAATGTTGCTTTACAACTTCTTCAAAAAATCTTTTATTTTCAGCTAATGTTTATTTCAGGGAACATTTTAAAAGTTTTAGTTCACTATTTTAACCCTGTGCATAACAAGTGGGAAAATATGTCTTTGTGTTTATTTGGGCAGTGAAAAAACTAAAAACAATTACAGAATTCTTATATGTAAATAAACTATTAAACATTTTAGAAGACAAATATATTAGTGGGAGTGTGGAAAGTGTGTTTAGCTGAACAACTACATAAAAGTCTGTCGTATTGTTGAAAAGACAGTCATAAACATAAAAAAAACCTTGCTTGTTCCTCCCCAGACAGCAACATGGTTTTGGCCCAGATCTGGCCCGTGTGAAATCCATGCGTGGATCTGGGCCGACACTGCTTGCTGTCTGGGTCAGTGTGCTGGAAAAAAACAACAACTCACTTGGCACAGCGGTCCAGAGCATCAGATAAATTAAGTGTTAACTCTTCTGCTTTGTCCAGAAAAGATGCCCTCTTCCCACCCAACGTGACTCCCTTCTTGTGGATGAGTTGGGCAGTGGCAGGGGAACTAATAAAACACAAGAGAGCAATATAAAGAAACGCATTAGTGATTTCTTCTGGTACACAGCAAAGCTGCCTTTACATGAGCAGAACACATGTGAGGGATGTACAGCATGCACACATGAGGATTGAACAGTTTCAGATGGGACTACACCCTGTCTGCACGCTTTTGCACAACAGCTTAGACAAGAGATGAGGGAGGAAGGATCCATGTTTACTTCCCGCAAACTGCCTGTAATCTACAGCTTACTACGGTAGGTGGAGTTTATGAAAGCAAAGGTCAATGCAAAAGGCCTACAGCTGTACTAGTGCTTGACGTGTGAATGATAAAACAAATATTACAGGTAAAACTAGATCCTTTAAAGTGAACAACAACATTTCCAGAAGTGTAATGTTTTTTCTGTGTTAGGTTACCATACCGTTCAAATCTTTGGGTCAGTAAAATTGAATACTTTTATCCAGCATGGATGCATTAAAAGTGAAACGTAAGACATGTATTTATTTCCAATGTTGCTCCAAATCGGCATATTAGTCTGATTTACGATCAATCATGTGACACTGAAAACTGTTGAACATTAACTTTGCCATCACAGGAACAAATACGACTTAAAAATATTTTAAAATAGAAACCAGTTGTAAAAACATTTTACAGTACGACACTTTTACTGTATTTCTGATCAAATAAATGTAGACTTGGTGAGCATAAAAGACTTGTTTCCATGCTCTTTAACAAATGTGACCCTGGAGCACAAAGCAGTCATAAGCAGCACGGTTATATTTGTAGTAATAGCCAAAAATACATTCCGTATGGGTCAAAACTATTGATTTTCTTTTATGCCAAAAATCATTAGATATTAAGTAAAGATCATGTTCCATGAAAATATTTTGTAAATCTCCTACTGTAAATACATCAAAACTTATTTTTTGATTAGTAATATGCATTGCTAAGGACTTAATTTGAACAGCTTTAAAGGTGATTTTCTCAATATTTATATTTTTTGCATCCTCAGATTCCAGATTTACAAATAGTTGTATCTCGGCCAAATATTGTCCTATCATAACAAACCATACATCAATGGAAATCTCATTTATTCGGATTTCAGATTATGTATTAATCTAAATTTCTAAAAATGTACCCTTATGACTGGTTTTGTGGTCCAGGGTCACAAATGGCCTAACATGACCTGATGGTAATTTCAGTAACTCTGGGAACAGCAGACACACCTCGGCACTCTCTGAGATCCCGTCTTCTCTCCGGCTGTGTTTTGCTGTGTGTCGCTCTCAGGATGGACTTTGACTGACATATCGCTGTATCATAATGGAGACAATTGGTCACATGAAATCCCACAATAAAGACATCACAGCAAGCATGACCCCTCATCACATTCTCACATGCTGATCAAATGATCTGATAGCCAATAATATACTAATAAACTACAGACATCGGTGAACAAATGAACTGTGGAATTTACTGTAAGTGTGTGTGTGTTTACTCTAGTGAAAAATAAATATACTAAAATGTATTTGAGATACATTTATTTCATGCTAAGTATACTACAAATAGATTTACACACACACACACACACACACACACACACACACACACACACACACACACACACACACACACTATAAAAATACCCTGCAATTGTACATTTAGTATACTAACCTGGTAAACTTAAAGCCTGCTCAATTGGAACAATTCATTTTGTGCTTAATGCACTTTAATTGTGCGGAAGTCCAACTAAATATATCCTGAAGTATATTTGATTGTGCAAAAGTAGAACTGTATACTTCAGGTATACTTTAAATATCTTAAAGGCCAATTTATATATCCTTATATATTTAGTGAGAATGTGATGAACATGCATTCAAAGATTATACAATCCTCATCAACTGTGACATTAAAACACATTTTAGGCTTAACATTAAGAAATTTGCATTAAACATAAGTAGTACACTGAATAATGTCCTCATAAATCACACATGTGGGCAGTTGCATACACACATGTCATTACACACACACACACACACACACACACACACACACACACACACACACACACACACACACACACACACACACACACACACACACACACACACACACACACACACACACACACACACACACACACACACACACACACACGTCTCCTGTGCTAGTTTACCAGTCTGAAGCGGATGTGAGTTGTTTTTCACAATTACAGCGGGTTTTAAAAACACTCTGGTGCACTTCTTGAAGGAGCTTCTGGAGATCTGAAAGATATCAACAGATAAAAGCACAATTTATGTCAGAAATATAAGTTTTACAATGAGGCAATACAACATTCTAGTCATGACGGTTTATAAGTAGGCCAATTACATTTCTGTAAGACACTATTGCTCTTGTTTAATATTCTGCAAAACCTCCTTCTTTATAATTTCTTCAAGTCCATCATATTTTCTAAATAAAGCAGCGTGGATGTGTAAATGATCCGAGCGCGCTCTCTGCTGGATAACTGATATTACTACAGCATCCACATACACAACATGACAGCAGACATTATCATTCAGTTCGTATATTCATCTAATAACAGATTTATCACCACGAAAACACCATCTCCCTCAAACACAACGCTTCATTAACCGAGACAAAACACATGCATCTGGAGTAAAAATGAAGTTTTCATTACATGAAATAAAGTGGGATGCTGTTGGAGACAGATTAAAAAAGACATAACTCTTGAATAAATTGCTTGGCTTCATGCCTCATAAATACAAACTATAAGGATGTCATTTTCAGATTTATTATCTATTAATAATATGTAGACTTATTAAATTGGAAGCTTACGTAATAAATAATGAATGTTGGCGCTGATTCTTCCCATCAGTGATTCTTCTCAAGCAGCAGGTTTTATCCCAAACCCAATTAAACCAGCAACAATAAAACTCCCGTAAAGAGGGATATCTTCAGAGTCCAGCTCTTGGATTTCACCCTTAAATCTTCTGGATTAGTCCCTCGCACGATTAAAAAGAGGCTTTATTAGGCCTTTTATAGACAATGAAATAATAAACTGTAATGACTGAGCAAAACAAAGGAAGCATTGAGCTTTCCTCAGGACTCTGATCTGCTCTGTGGGGTCTAGAGAATTTCAGCTAATTATCTTCAGGCAAAAAGGCAGGACACCTATAGTGTGCATTAGGCCCCTGTCACACGATGAGCCCAAATAAACACCCCAGGAGCAGAAAACAGCTCAGAGCATCCATGCATTTAAGGTTCTTCAAAGATGACAGAGAGGAAAGATTTGCACTCGCAAACTAGATTTATCAATAACACGATTTCACGGGGGATAGAAATGCTGACCAAAGAGCTTTCCTCAAAGTGTCTTTATCAAACCTCAAATCCAGTCTTTCTTGTCGTGAGAGCCAAACAGCACAGCGCTGAAGTGCATGATGATGATGATGATGGTGATGATGATGGGAGGCACTGTTGCCATGACAATGTGCTACATGTGATTGTGTGAGCAAGGCGAGGGATAGTTGAGTCGGCAGTGAGATGGAAACAGATAACACTCGTTGTGTGCTCCACCCATCAGTGAAAGTCACGAGTGTGTTTATCTCAGTCAGTTTCACAGCAGCTGTGTTGTGTGTTGTAAATTGCCACAGAACATATTTTCGACTTGTCGCTCAGTTTGTGAAAAAACTACAAAAAATGTGTCGTTTGATCAAAAATACTGTTGTGTACAGTAAAACTGGCAAAAACTGAGAGACTGAGGAGGAGCTTCTTCCCTCAGGCCATCAGGCTCCTAAACACAAACTCAGTCTCATAACATTTACAAGTCTCAATTTAATAAACTGGAAAATATTCATTATTCTCCATCATCCGTATTACTGCTATGTGTATATATACCCTGTACAACCTGTTTGCACATTCCTGATTATATTATTATTTATTAAGTCCACAGTATACTGTATTGCACATTTTATTTTATTTCACATTTAACTCTTTATTTTTTCTTCTTATTTTTATTTTTTACCTATATTTATATATACATTCTCTTGTGTTTGTGTTACATATTTTGCACTGTCCATTGAGCGGACCTGATTTACATTTCACTACTGATTATATTCTGTATAATTGAGTATGTGACGAATAAAACACCCCTGAACCTTGTGTTGTTAATATTATTAGATTTTAAAACATCTGTTTTCTATTTTTAAATATAATTTATTCCTGTGATGCAAAATATCATTACTTAGTCTTCAGTGCCGCATTATCCTTCATAAATCATTCTGATATGCTTATTTGCTGCTCAAAAAACATTTTGTATTATTTTCAATGTTGAAACCAGTTCTGCTTATAATTTTTGTGTAACACTTTTGTAATAATTTTGTGTAACACTTTTGTAATAATGTTTGTGTAACACTTTTGTAATAATTTTGTGTAACACTTTTGTAATCATTTTTGTGTAACACTTTTGTAATCATTTTTGTGTAACACTTTTGTAATAATTTTGTGTAACACTTTTGTAATAATTTTGTGTAACACTTTTGTAATAATTTTTGTGTAACACTTTTGTAATAATTTTGTGTAACACTTTTGTAATAATTTTAGTGTAACACTTTTGTAATAATTTTAGTGTAACACTTTTTTCAGGAGTCTTTGGTAGATAGAAAGTTCATTTACAGCACTCATTTGAAATATAAATCTTCTGTAACATTATACATGTCTTTACTGTCACTATTTCATAAGTGCTTGCTGAATAAAATATTACCCAAACCTTTGAATGTTAAAACAGACTCTAATGGTCAATTGAATATGTGTATTGTATAAAAAACCTAGTTATAATTTAAAGCCGTAATGATCCATTATATAAGATTAAGTCATTATAAATAGACTATATGTGACGCTGGAGCACAAAAGCAGTTTTAAGTTGCTGGGGTATATTTATAACAATATCCAAAAACATGGGTCAAAATTATACTTTTTTTTATACCAAAAATAATTAGGATATTAAGTAAAGATCATGTTCCATGAAGATATTTTGTAAATTTCCTACTGTAAATATTTCAAAACTTAATTTTTGATTAGTAATATGCATTGCTAAGAACCTCATTTGAACAACTTTAAAGGTGATTTTCTCAATATTTAGATTTTTTTGCATCCTCAGATTCCAGATTTACAAATAGTTGTATCTCAGCCAAATATTGTCATATCTTAACAAACCATACATCAATGAAAGCTTATTTATTCGGATTTCAGATGATTTATTAATCTCAATTTCTAAAAATGAACCCTTATGACTGGTTTTGTGTTCCATGGTCAGTTTTGTGCTCCAGGGTCAGTTTAATGTATTACATGTACTGTTCCAAACAGCTTGCTAGGTTTCCATAATAGGCTTTTAAACTGATGGACGAGTCGAAATTGTCTGTAGCAATCAACAACATACCATAGATTCCATCTCAAATATTCGTATAAACCAGTCAAACTGTGTCTAAAGAGCTCATGTAAATCAGACAGGGTCATGATTGAAGTTGAAGGTTAACCAGTGTGACCTACATTCTGACGATGAAGGATCAGAACCGGATTCTCGCACGCTCAGAGTCTCCATGCCCTTGGTGTAAACACACTCATCACAGGTGTGATCTGGAGCCGGAGCCAAAGACAACAAGCTGCCCGCTGATGACCCGGTTACTGAGGAGGAGAGCACACTGAGAGCGGAGGTCTTCCTGAAGAGACTCGTAATGGTCTGGATGTGATCTGGAGCCGGAGCCGGAGCCGGAGCTGATGACCCGGTTACTGAGGAGGAGAGCACACTGAGAGCGGAGGTCTTCCAGGGCTGAAGTCTCCCTGAAGAGACTCGTAATGGTCTGGATGTGATCTGGAGCCGGAGCCGGAGCTGATGACCCGGTTACTGAGGAGGAGAGCACACTGAGAGCGGAGGTCTTCCAGGGCTGAAGACTCCCTGAAGAGACTCGTAATGGTCTGGATGTGAGCTGCCGCGTCTGTTGGAGAGGAACAAAAGTCAATCTCATGAAAACATGTTCAGGTTATATTTCAACCCAAAATAAAGAGAAAATTACATTTTGTCTTAAAGAAAGTGAAGCCAGTTCAAGATCATTCTCATTCTTTTTTCATTATGACATTATTTTCAAAGCAATTAAACATCCCTCTACAGAACCTTTATTAGGTTAATATATTTACAATTGTAAATAATACTATAAATTATTATACTTATTAAATATTAGACACACACACATTTATATATATATATATATATATTAGTTGTCAAATGATTAATCACGATTAATCACATCCAAAATAAAGGTTTGTTTACATAATACATGTGTGTTTACTGTGTATATATACAGTATATTATGTATATATGAATACACACACATGTATGTATACATTTAAGAAAAATATGTTTATGTATGAAATATATTTACATGATATAAATGATATGAATATAAATATATACATGTAAATATTTTCAAAATATATGCTGTATGTGTATTTATATATACATAATAAATATACATAATACACGCACACATATTATGTAAACAAAAATGTTTATTTTGGATGCGGTTAACTAATATATATATATTTATATAATTCCTTTCTTTTGATTTTAAAGTCAAAATGACCGAGATATTTCAATAGATTCATACAAAAAACTCAAAAATTTTATGAAATTATGAAAAGAAAGCAAAAAAGAAATGCGCTCTATATTTGTTTTGTACGTGCTCATTAATTATCAGATACATTTATCCAAAGCAACATACGTTATATAGAAACATTTAAAAGGCTACGTTTGGAAAAGCATATTACAAAAAAATTATGTGTAATATCTCCAAATTCATTCATTTAATTGGACTTCCACAACATTAGCAAAATTACAATTAGATCACAAATGAAAAACAACTATTTTTATTTCAGAGATAGTAATGAGCCACTTGTAACGTTTTCTAAATAAAGGGAGAATAACGGTGTACAGATCTTGTTTGTATTATTTGATCTAGCACATGGCCAAGATGCTTTGGACGTGCATACTTGGACATTTTTTATAGAGATAATAAAGAGATCATCTGTCAAGATTGCAGAAACCTGCTGTACTGAATGTCTGGATTCTTTCAAACACCCAAAGTGTCTTGATCGAGGCCACAGTGGCGATGATCCCTCGGTTGCCAGATGTTTCTCCATTTAACCACCCCACATAACTGTTGTGGGTGTTTAAACAAGTTTCTTCCTACAGACGGTGTAATTAGCCCTTTGCTTGTTTACTGTGTCTTCCAGATAGCAGCTAATGTTGCACACTTGTCTAAACCCGGTGGCATGCTTAAGAAGAACGCATTGCTTCACAGAGCTCCAGCGGAGCCGCAGCAACACAAACATTTCAGTGTGAAAGAGCCGATTTGGAGGAGAAAACCTTCGGCGGGGCGATAAACTGCTCCCACTTGGCCTCTATTGCCTTTTCCTTATTCAGTCTCTTTATCGTGGTTCTGCTCGTCCCAGGGTCCCTGAAAGATACAGAGAGAGAGAGAAGGACAGACACGGACAGATAAAGACACATACGACATTTCTTGACATATTAATTATTCGCGTGATCTCTCCATAATGCGCACGCCCTTTTATCAAAATTGCATATGTCACCTTGAGAGGACAGAAATAAATAGATGGATGGAGCAAAACAAGTGCACACATCTCGAGCTCTCTCTCCTCCTGGCTTGGGTCTTAACGCCGGCTGATAAAGTTTCATTATTTTTTGTAATATCTGCTCTCTGCCGTGCTGTACCGTTTTCCCATAAAGCTTCACTTTATTGGAAATTGGATTCTCGGATGGAAGAAGCCCCTCCAGGCTCTTCTGGGAGACGCTTCTTACAATCTCTCTCCCTCTTTTTTTCCATTTGTTTTGGCCTCGCTCTCTCCATCACTAGCACCAACCTGTAGCTGCAGGAGATGAAGGATTAAATTCTCTCCTCGCTCTTTTTCCTCTGTATCTCTCTATTTAACACCACCTAAACTCCACGGTTTCATCGTTTCTCCATTAACTCCGATCCTTGTTGTTCCAGTTCGCCGTTGTTCCTGTAGGATCTCATTAGTGGTGATGGCTAAGGCAAGTATCACTGATAGTGATTTGAACAAAGCCCTCAACCCAAGTATTAAACTTTGGTGCAGTATCTGTACAGAAATTAATAATACCTCGAACATAGGTTTGTCGAGGAGAAAACACCTTGGCAACTGAATCCTAAAATACTTCTTATTTTAATTTACACTATCATTCTATAATTTGGAGTCTATAAGATTTTTTTTATTTATAATTTTTTTTTGAACGAAGTATCTCAACATGGCTGCATTTATTTGATCAAAAACACGGTAAAAACACAAATATTGTGACATTATTACAACTTAAAATAACTGTTTCATATTTTATTATTTTCTAAAATCTAATTTATTTCTATGATGCAAAGCTGTATTTTCAGCATCATTACTCCAGACTTCAGTGTCACGCGGTCCTTCAGAAATCATAATAATATACTGATTTGCCGCTCGACATTCATAATTGTCAATGATAAAAGCAGTTGTGCTGATGAATATTATTGTTGAAGAAACAAGAATTGAAAATAACAGTATTTATTCAAAATGGACATTTTGTAAAAGTCTTAACTGTTACTTTTGATGATATTAATGCATATAGCATATAGCAGTGTACACTGTCCTATCTATATGAATCTGTGAACTCTTATAGAATATCAGATTGGGTCACAAGTGCTTGTATCCTAAAATATGAAGGTTAAAAAAGTGTACAAATCTAATTCGGTCCTGACTTGAGGGGACACGGTCTGGTTTTCTGTATTAGTGTGGGTCAGTCCACACTCTACGATATGTGATATAAGAGACCTTCCGCACAAACGTCCAGCTTTAATCTCTGTTTAACAAAGATGCACATATTGAGTTAAAATTTTTAGGTATTAAACTCAGTTTTATGCATGAACAGATGTGTTGGCAATCACTACATGCACACGAAACCAATTAAACTGAACTAGCAGGCCCTTGTGTAAGAGGTTACACCTTCCTAAAATATAGAAAAAGAGTGCTAATAAACATAACACAAAAGAGTAAAAGCCTGTTCAACATTGTATGCACTACTCAAAAATCCCAAAAGTTTGGGATCAGTACGTTTAAGTCTCTTAAGCTCACCAATTTGTTCAAATATGCATTTAAAATGCAGTTAAAAACAGTAACACTTTACTTAAAGCCTTTATATATAATGCATTATAAAAGTAGTTTTAATGCATTAAATATGTCTTGTAATGCACATTATAATGCATTGTACAATCTCATGAATAATTGTAGCCACAGTTAATACATTATAACACTTATCCATTCATTGATGCACTATGCATTTTTTATTTGGTTATGATTATTTATAACAATATATAATGTATTATGCACATTATGAATAATTGCAATTCATCATACCGTTTAATAACCCTTTATAATGCATTAAACAAAGAATTTAAGTGACGTTTTACCATTTTTTTTATAAATGTGAATTATTATTTACTAATTAAAATAAATATATTGTATAATGTAATTTATTCCAGTGATTACTCCAGTCTTCAGTGTCACGTGATCCTTTAGAAATCACACTAATATGCTGACAATTGTGTTGCTTCAAATTTTTATGGAAAATACTATATTTTTTCTTTGATGAACAGAACATAAAAAACAGCATTTATCTCAATTTGAAACTTTTGTAGCATTATAAATGTCTTCGCTGTCACTTTTGACCATCGCATTGCAATGCATCTGTTTCTAAATGTCTGATTTAACTTGCAAAATGCAAACAAATAGTTAAATTACACTCTTGAGGACCACTGATCAACAAAAACAGATTCTGCAATGCTGTAGATCCTAAGTGACATGGTCTATAATGTACATGGCAGTGTCTCAACACACACAAATCCTCTGAAACCACTGGTGGCCGAGGAAGGAACGCTCCGGGCTAGTCATTTTAAGATTACAGGTTCAACCCCTGGAACAGCCAGTTCAAGTACTAGAACACAGTTGTGCCCTTGAGCAAGGCAGTTAACTTTAGGTTATTCCAATGGGGATGTCAATGCAGAAAGCATTCTGGAAGATGCTGTGGACAAAGATATGGCTGTTAAACGACAAACCAACCCACTAACATCAGACTGACTGAACAGAACAACTGCATCCAAACCCCAAAATAAGCACACTATGCTTTTTGATATTTTATGGCAATTAAAATATATTTCAATATCACATACAGACCAAAAAATGTTGTGTCCACAAGCTCACGTATGTATTTGCTGCATTTACATACAAAGCAAATCAGAAAATAATGTTATCTTAACATGTTTATTGTCGGGTCATAGTTTATTATTCTGCACTGGATTGTCAGCATCAGCTGAAATTCTACCAACTCAATGAGAGCAAGAGTTCTTCAAATATTAACCTGTTTAATTAAGGCAGAGCATGCTGAAATTTGTTTAAATAATACAAAGTTAATCATTTAATTTTGGAATCAGAATTATTGGAACTGTTTTGCTTCCCAATTTACCTTTAAGTGAGTAAGAGAGACTTAGAAGAAGTCTCCTCCTGTTTCATAGTTGAACTCAAGACCAGATTCTAGACCAGTGCTAGACCGCTCAAGACCAGATTCTAGACCAGTGCTAGACCGCTCAAGACCAGATTCTAGACCAGGGCTAGACTGCTCAAGACAGATCCTAGACCAGTGCTAGACCGCTCAAGACAGATTCTAGACCAGTGCTAGACCTCTCAAGACAGATCCTAGACCAGTGCTAGACCTCTCAAGACCAGATTCTAGACCAGTGCTAGACCACTCTAGACACAGATCCTAGACCAGTACTAGACCACTCAAGACAGATCCTAGACCAGTGCTAGACCGCTCAAGACCAGATTCTAGCCTAGTGCTAGATCGCTCAAGACAGATCCTAGACCAGTGCTAGACCTCTCAAGACCAGATTCTAGACCAGTGCTAGACCGCTCTAGACACAGATCCTAGACCAGTACTAGACCACTCAAGACAGATCCTAGACCAGTGCTAGACCGCTCAAGACCAGATTCTAGCCTAGTGCTAGATCGCTCAAGACAGATCCTAGACCAGTGCTAGACCTCTCAAGACCAGATTCTAGACCAGTGCTAGACCGCTCTAGACACAGATCCTAGACCAGTACTAGACCACTCAAGACAGATCCTAGACCATTGCTAGACTGCTCAAGACACAGATCCTAGACCAGTGCTAGACCACTCAAGACAGATCCTAGACCAGTGCTAGACCGCTCACGACCAGATTCTAGACCAGTGCTAGACCACTCAAGACAGATCCTAGACCATTGCTAGACCGCTCAAGACCAGATCCTAGACCAGTACTAGACCGCTCAACACAGATCCTAGACCAGTGCTAGACTGCTCAAGACAAAAATCCTAGACCAGTCCTAGACCGCTCAAGACCAGATCCTAGACCAGTGCTAGACCGCTCAAGACCAGATTCTAGACCAGTGCTAGACCGCTCAAGACACAGATCCTAGACCAGTGCTAGACCGCTCAAGACCAGATTCTAGACCAGTGCTAGATCGCTCAAGACAGATCCTAGACCAGCTTTAGACCTCTCAAGACCAGATTCTAGACCAGATTCTAGACCAGTGCTAGACCGCTCTAGACACAGATCCTAGACCAGTACTAGACCACTCAAGACAGACCCTAGACCAGTGCTAGACTGCTCAAGACACAGATCCTAGACCAGTGCTAGACCACTCAAGACAGATCCTAGACCAGTGCTAGATCGCTCAAGACAGACCCTAGACCAGTGCTAGACCACTCAAGACACAGATCTTAGACCAGTGCTAGACCGCTCAAGACACAGATCCATGACCAGTGCTAGACCGCTCAAGACCAGATCCTAGACCAGTGCTAGACTGCTCAAGACCAGATCCTAGACCAGTGCTAGACCGCTCAAGACACAGATCCTAGACCAGTGCTAGACCGCTCAAGACCAGTTCCTAGACCAGTGCACAAGACACAGATCCTAGACCAGTGCTAGACCGCTCAAGACCAGATCCTAGACCAGTGCTAGATCGTTCAAGACCAGATCCTAGACCAGTGCTAGACTGCTCAAGACCAGATCCTAGACCAGTGCTAGACCACTCAAGACCAGATTCTAGACCAGTGCTAGATCGCTCAAGACAGATCCAAGACCAGTGCTAGACTGCTCACGACCAGATCCTAGACCAGTGCTAGACCGCTCAAGACACAGATCCTAGACCAGTGCTAGACCGCTCAAGACCAGTTCCTAGACCAGTGCTAGACCGCTCAAGACACAGATCCTAGACCAGTGCTAGACCGCTCAAGACCAGTTCCTAGACCAGTGCTAGACCGCTCAAGACACAGATCCTAGACCAGTGCTAGACCGCTCAAGACCAGTTCCTAGACCAGTGCTAGACCACTCAAGACACAGATCCTAGACCAGTGCTAGACCGCTCAAGACACAGATCCTAGACCAGTGCTAGACCGCTCAAGACCAGATCCTAGACCAGTGCTAGACCGCTCAAGACCAGATCCAAGACCAGTGCTAGATCGCTAAAGACCAGATCCTAGACCAGTGCTAGATCGCTCAAGACCAGATCCTAGACCAGTGCTAGACTGCTCAAGACCAGATCCTAGACCAGTGCTAGACCGCTCAAGACCAGATTCTAGACCAGTGCTAGACTGCTCAAGACACAGATCCTAGACCAGTGCTAGACCGCTCAAGACCAGATTCTAGACCAGTGCTAGATCGCTCAAGACAGATCCTAGACCAGCTTTAGACCTCTCAAGACCAGATTCTAGACCAGATTCTAGACCAGTGCTAGACCGCTCTAGACACAGATCTTAGACCAGTACTAGACCACTCAAGACAGACCCTAGACCAGTGCTAGACTGCTCAAGACACAGATCCTAGACCAGTGCTAGACCACTCAAGACAGATCCTAGACCAGTGCTAGATCGCTCAAGACAGACCCTAGACCAGTGCTAGACCACTCAAGACACAGATCTTAGACCAGTGCTAGACCGCTCAAGACACAGATCCATGACCAGTGCTAGACCGCTCAAGACCAGATCCTAGACCAGTGCTAGACTGCTCAAGACCAGATCCTAGACCAGTGCTAGACCGCTCAAGACACAGTTCCTAGACCAGTGCTAGACCACTCAAGACACAGATCCTAGACCAGTGCTAGACCGCTCAAGACACAGATCCTAGACCAGTGCTAGACCTCTCAAGACCAGTTCCTAGACCAGTGCTAGACCGCTCAAGACCAGTTCCTAGACCAGTGCTAGACCGCTCAAGACACAGATCCTAGACCAGTGCTAGACCGCTCAAGACCAGTTCCTAGACCAGTGCTAGACCACTCAAGACACAGATCCTAGACTAGTGCTAGACCGTTAAGACAAGATCCAAGACCAGTATATCACAAAAATTTGCTTTCAGACCATATTGCTAGTTATAAGCTAGTCCAAAAAGATATGTCTTTTGGTGTTTTTAAACGGGGCAGAAAATGCACCCGGACCACTTCAGGTACCCCACCGCACTCCTCCATAGAGGATCGGATCAGAAGCATTGTTTGGTGATCATACACCCATGCAATACGACATTTGTGGATAAACGTAACAGCAATATAGCGCAGAAAACTATTAACACGAGTCGGGGTGAACATCCAGCCACAGCGGCAAAGCCAAACACTGGCGCCATGCCAAAGCCGGAAGTGCCAGCCTTGTGTCAACAACAATGTTCAGCTTTCAAATCCTGAATAATTGCTTAGTTTACAAGTCGGTGTACAACAGAAGGCCTAAAACGTGATATTCCACAGAGAGCCCGCAGCAAAACAAACTAAAATCACATCAGATACAGAATTAAAAGCTTTGTATAGCTTGAAAGCACTCGTGGCAGCAAACCAGCAGCAGAACTTTGCTATTGAGGCTGTCTAACATATATATATCAATATTTATCTATCTATATATATATGAACCACAATAAATACATAAATGCATATTACTAGAATATTAGCCATTTATTAGTACTAATTAAGCACATATTAATGCCTTATTCTACATCCCTAATCCTGCCCAATACATCAACTTAACAACTACCTACTAACTATTAATACGCAGCAAATTAGGAATTTATTTAGGAAAAAGTTGTTGTTAATAGGTGAATAAGTGTTCCCTATGCTAAAGTGTTACCGGACTCTTTTACGGTATCACATTTTCTCTGTGTGAACACAACTATAGTCACACTTTGAAGACACTGTCTGTAAAAACTGAGAATCACATTCAATGTTAATAGATTCAGTGTTCAATCTCCTGTTTAAAGATGAAGGAAAAGAGGAACAGAGTGAGAAAGAGAGAGAGAAAGTTACCCTGACTGTGCTTTGACTCATTTGTTACAAGCTAACATCTCAAGGCCGTCTCCGTGTCTAAATGAATTCCTCTCGCTTTCTTTTCAGCATGAAGTAGAGCCATCGCTTTGCTCTCTGCTTTCTGTTCAAACATCAAGGTTAAGATGATTTAATCAGGCCTTCAATGAAAGACATCCACCTACTCACTGTTGAAAGAAAACACGCTTCTTGACATCACGCCACATAAACAGGTTAGTCGGCCACAATGTGATACGTGGGTTAAATATCCGGCTCTAAAGACTCAAAGGTTATGGAACAGGATTCATATAAATGCCACGTTCAAGGCACTTAGGGAAGCTGTCGATAATAAGATCTTCATTCAAAAGGTAATTTTACTATTATAGCTGTTGGCTAAATAAGAGAACATATCATACTGAGATGCATATATGCAGCATGTGGTGTAAGATGTCTTTTTATTTCACTATATCAGCAAAATTATTTATATTTCTCAAAAGTGTTCTACTGTGACAACTTGCCCCATTTAACATTTAATATGAATATATGTAAAAGATCTAGTCATATTGTAACTTGTAGTTAACAAATGAGTTTGAATTAAAAGGAGCTTTAAAAACTACATTCAAAAGTTTAGAGTGATTAAGATTTGTAATATTTCTGAAAGAAGTTTCTGATGCTGCAGTAAAATCTCCAATAAAATACAGTAGAAACTGTAATAATATTACAAATTAAAATACTGCTGAATTGTATCCAATACTCTAGTCTTCAGTGTCACATGATCCTTCAGAAATTATTTGTATATTTTTATGGAAAGCTTGATTTATTTACTTGTTTATTTGGATTCCATAATGAATAGAAAGTTCAGAACAGCATTTATTTGAAATGCTTTGTTTATAAATGTCTTTACTACCATTTTGATTGATTTAATGCATGCTAATGCACATTTAATGCAATGCTTTCTTCCTTAAAAAACAACAACAAACTTACCCCTAACTTTTTAATGTAGTGTATTAATTTCAAAATATATCAAAGCAAGTGCATTAGATAACAAAATATCTAACCTATTAGCCTACACCTCTCCTACAGGCCTCCAGAGGTAACTACAGTATGATCTCCATCAAAACCAAAGATGTTTTTCAAGTGCTGCAGAAAATGCAAATAGGTTATCAAAGGAGTAATGGTGCATCGAAGATGTACTTTGACTCCAGCATGACGTTACATTCCATCAAGACACACTGTAAATGAGCCATGTTTAGTTTTATTTTGCTGCATTAGATCCTTCTAGTCCGAGAGTAATCGCTCTACCCTGCTGGGCGAGACTGATGGTTGAATGAGTTTTGTTTTTCTCACCGTTCATTCCAGCAGAGGAAGGCTTTATTTTCTTGTTTTTCCATTTGGTGTAATGCATTTGTATGTCTGTGTGAACTACATGTTAATGTCAGGAGACACGTGTGAGTTTATCTGATGTGATTTGTCAGTATCCCAACCATCCGTGTGAAAACGTGACACTCAGAAGAATTCTTTAATAACTACATGCACAGATTGAATTATGGCAGAAATCTGGTACATATTCTGACCAGGAAGAATACAGCGACCAATCACAGTTTGGTTTGTTCTTATATAACATCTAGAGAAACAGTCATCTAAAAATCACAATAACCATGAAAAGAAAATTCAGTAAACAGCAAAACAGAGCAGAAGAAAGTGTCTTACGCTGGAAGTAGATGAGGAGGTGTTGAGATCATTGATCTGTGGATGGGCGTAAACGGACGAGCGGTCCGGATTTTCCTCCTGTTGGGTTTCCAATCTATAGACGATGTTTCCACAACATCACACCACCTGATAAAACAGCCGTGTTTGGTGTGAATGGAAAACGGTAGATGTATTCAAGTCAAACGCGTCAATGTTTAGGAGGCACGAGAACATGGAAATAACATTTACTAGCTACTGATCACACAGCAATAAAGTGATATTCTTCCTCAGTGTTTTAGTGTTACATTACAAATAAAGGTTCCTAAATCAAGACACATTTCATTGAGAAGCAAAATGACATACGTCCTGTGAAATGAGTCAAAATGAAGTGAGTTTATGATTAAAACAGAAACAAATATCAGCCGATGGACTCAAAGAGAAAACAAGATTATAAACTGTACCTCACTGACAGATATGTATTCTTGTTTTAAATATAAACACATATTTTATTTTTCATTTTTTTTAACTGTGTTTTTATTAAGCTTGTTAGAAACATAACAGTATACACATAACATTTACTTGAAATATTAACAGAGAAAAATAAACAAATAAATAAGTAAAGGTACAGATTATCACAAGCAATGGCAAAAAATAAATAAATAATAAAAAAAAAAAGACTAAAAAAGGCCCTCCCGACAACATTTCAAAGACCAAGTAGATATGTTTCGATTAATACCCAAGTCTGTTGAAAAATGTCCGATTTCAGCTGTAAGTCCGCTGTCATTTTCTCAAATATATATATCTGATTCAGTCTCTGTGTCCATTCTGTCAAAGTGGGTTGGTGCACCTTCATCCAGTTCACAGTGATTATCTTCCTAGCTGCCATTAATAATATATGTAGAGCAAATAGATGAGACTTACTAAACTGATCAGGAGGGAAACCATCAAGCAGAAAAAATATTGGGTGCATTGGTATATCATATCCTAAAACTTTGCTAATCTCCCTTTTAACCCCCTGCCAATACACTTGTATTTTGGAAACACATATTTTTTAATTGACCAGAAAACAAGACTTTAAGCACTGTATCTCAATTTTGCATCTTAAGTAAAAGTATCTTGATTCAAGGATGTTTAGTTTAGTTTGTATTGAAAAACTATGAGGAATGAGGAAGATATTCATGTTTTACAGAGCATGCAGCATTTAATGCCATGACTTTATAAATGTAAGACTTTCTGCAACGATTTTTTTTAAGGCTGTGATTTGTGGAATGACAAATGAAGACTTTTTTAATATCTGCAGAAACCCTGTAAAATGCATGTTATCGTGGTTAACACAAAACTGATATCTATGGTGGTTACACTCTAAAATATGCTGGGTTAATTACAACCCAGTGTTGGGTCAAAAGAACCAAATCGCTGGGTTTGTCCATATTTTACCCAGTGCTGGGTTGTATTTAACCCAGCATTTTTTAGAGTGTACTAAGCTGTTGGCAATTATAGTGTAATTAGGGTGAATTCATAGTTTGTGTTATTCATCTCAATGGAAAGAAGCTGCACATTTTCCTATTGGTATTTAATTTTGTGAAGAAATGATAACAATACCAGATAAAACTTAATCAAAACAAGAAAAGTATCTACGTACATGATGCCCAGAGATTTAATTAATGTTTTCGACAGAGCATGGCGCTAGTAGCAACACCAAAATCATGAGTTTGATTTTGAAGTTCTCTCTTGCTCCCCTGCTCCCTGCTTCACTGCAAGAAAGAAGCTGCCACTACATCTATTATTTCGGATGTGAAGAAATGATAACAAAAATTTAATCAAAACAAGAAAAGTATCTACGCATGATGCCCAGAGCGACAGAGCATGGCGTTAACCGAATCATGAGTTTGATTTCTAGAGTAAGCAAGGACTGATCAAAAATAAAAATTATATACATATACCCATTAATTTCCACTTTCCGGAAGACTCAATTTACACATATTCCCCCTGCATATATGCATCATATTTGTAAAAGTAGAGCTGGATAATTTCTCCATGTCAGCACCTCTGAGTATCATTCATCTGATCGGAGAGCGGGAGGCGTAGGGTTCGCGCCTCTCTCAAGAAGCTCTCGAGCTGGCTCCTCCTTCTGAAGGAGACGAAAGTAGCTAGACCCTTTTCTTCTGGTCAGGAGAGGTGCTGCCTGTAGAAACACTACATCTATATATATATATATATATATATACAGGCAGCACTGAAAACGCATCTCTTTCAACACTACTTGACTGTTCTTAAAAAAAAAAAAAAAAACTTTTTCAAAATCTTCATCTTTCTCTTTCTCTCCTTCTCTTGCTAGCTCGTATTTATTTGAACAATACCTGAGACTTGGTGTTATGAGCACTTGCTCTGTCTGTTTGCCTCTTCAAGATTAATCGCTTTATGTATTCCTCAATTGTAAGTCACTTTGGATATTAGCGTCTGCAAAATGACTAAATGTAAATGTAGATATATTTAGAATGGAACACATAAGAGCACATAATTGGCTGAGACCACTATCACTGAGTATTTGTAACATTAATGTTATAACTCATTTTGAATAAGTTTACAAAACTAGTCTTGATATGAAAATGAAAATGCTGTCATCATTTACTCACCTCAAGTTGTTCCAAAAGTGTGTGAGTTTTTGGTAACACTTTATTTTAAGGTATCTTAATTAGTTGCTTATTATCAAGCATATAACTAGAATATTAGCCATGTATTAGTATTAATTAAGCACATATTAATGCCTTATTCTACATGACCTTATTCGACATCCCTAATCTAATCCTGCCCAAAACATAAACTTAACAACTACCTTACTAACTATTAATAAACAGCAAATGAGGAATTAATTGAGAGAAACGCTGTAGTTAATAGTGAATAAATGTTCCCTATTCTAAAGTGTTAGAGTTGTTTTCTTCTGTTAAGAAGTGAGACACAAAAGAAGATATTTTGAAGAATATGGGTGACCAAATAATTGAATAAATAAATAAATAAATAAATAAACTATGGAAGTCAATGGGGGCATCAAAATACTGTATATCATTTTATGTTTTGCAAAGAAAGAAATTCATACAGGTTTGGAACAACATGAAGGTGAGTAAATTATAACAGCATTTTTATTTAGGGGTAAACGATTCCTTTAATAACCTGTATGATACAAACAATCAAACAAAATCCCAAATGAGATGTATTTAATATCTCATATGTTGGAGAGCAAATGGACATGTTTCTTGACAGTCCGATATTTCTCTTGAGAAGAAGACCCAAGTCATGTGTTTCCTCAGGCTGCATTATAATAATGCTCTTACAAACTATTCTGACAAAAATGTATTTTAAATAGACAGTCCGATATTTCTCTTGAGAAGAAGACCCAAGTCATGTGTTTTCTCAGGCTGCATTATAATAATGCTCTTACAAACTATTCTAACAAAAATGTATTTTAAATAAAGACTGAACGAAGCTTGCTGGAGACACTTAAGTCACGCAACCGTGGTGTAGTTTGTTTAAAGCCCACGTTTACCTTTTACCTCTATTTGTTGTTTTAAGCATCAAAAGTCATAAACATTTAGTTTAATTGTGATTATGATGAACAAAACGTGCAAGAATTATAAGCATTTGTTGGTCACAGAGCTCATTTTTCACAATAATAATAATACAAAAGCCAGTGGAAAAATCTTAAACACTTCTTATTAAAAAAAGAAGTGTACATCAGCTACATATTTCATTAAGGCCAAAAGTAAAGTTAACTAAATAACTGAAGCAATACTGAACAAAGAGCTCTTGATAGACACAAGAACGAAGACCTTATCCTCTCCGACTGTGTTTCATTGAGAGCGGCCACAATTGCATTTTTCCTTTCAAAAATGCCAGTCTTCATGAGTATGAATATTTCAGCACGCTTGGCTACGGTCGTGTCTGTCATAAATGTCAAGTATTTTGTGATGTGCAGAAAGAGAAGGAGAGGAAGAGGGCGAGAGAGGGACTCACAGCTCTTGACTGTGGTGAGTTAAATTATCCTCACAAACAAAATGCCATCGGTGATGCCTGCCAGGTTAAAACCACAGCCGCTAGTGCAGGGGTGGAGAGGAAGAACAGATAATAACAGGTCTAGCTGCAAGAACACACGGTTTATCATTTAAATGTATTCTTATTGTGCTTTAAACTTAATCAGAGCTGTGCTGGTTGTGCAGAAAAATAACTCAAACCTTATTCTGAAATGTCAGTACTTTGCATTATGATTTAAGCATTTCATTATCTGAAGACTTTTGTGCTCTCGTGTGCACGTCTTTATCTAAACTCTTCCTTCTTAATTATTTGATGAACTGATAATAGAGGCGTGACGACTAGCCCCGGCATGACTGCCTAATGTGAAAGTCCTGTCATTAGAAAATGGAACGATTCTTTATTCTGTGAAACACAAGAAAAGATACTTTGAGAAACGTCTCAGTGTCTTTTATCCATGCAATGGAAAATAGATATGCATAACTGTTTGGTTGTTTTGTGTTTTGCAGAAAAAAGAAAATCATACAGGTTTGGAAGGACATGAGGGTGAGTAAACAATAAGATATTTTCCATTTTTAGGTGATGCAGAAACACGGTATGTATGCCGTTTTAATATTTGCAAAATCATTGAACAGATCTAAAAAGCATAATCATGTTTTATGCAAACATGCATATTCATATTATATGGATGTGGGGAATCCAGTGTTTTGGCAATGCTTAACTACAGCATCTGTGGAACGCCGCTCACTGGAGCTAAACTGCAACCGCATATTGATGCAGACATAAACAATAATTAGTGCACAGCAGGAATCCAAACCTTGAGCGGCATAAGTGTTTTCGAAGAACCGTGTCCTCTCTCTTCCACGACCGGGGACACTTTGGTACCGATTTCTATGGGGGACCAAGGAACATCATTTCATCAGAAGGTTTTGGAAATATTCTTCAACAAGGCTCAACATAGGGATTATACAAATTCTTGCACTTTAAAATAACGCTTCTATTGAAATACATTGTAAAATCTAAGTAGTTCTTCTGATAGCATCACATCATTACTCCAGTCTTCAGTGTCACATGATCCTTTAGAAATCATTCTAATATTAGGAGCTCAAGAAACATTTTATTAATATCAATGTTGCTGCTTAACGTGGAAACTCTGATCATTTTGTCAGGATTTTGTGACACAGAAAGTGATTAAAAACAGCATTTATTTATTATTATTATTATTTTTACCTTACAAGTGTTTTCTGATCAATTTAATGCATTCTGCTGAATGCATTTATTTATAAATTAAGTACTACTTATAAGACATTTATATAACTTCATGACAGCCATCAATTCATATATACACTTTTGCTATATAATTTTACCTTGGTGACATATTTAATCAGCAAAAGTGCAAAATTTGCATCAATTATCTTTAAATTTTTAACATTTATATGCACAATATATTATAAGATTATGAATGTTAAAAATTAAAAAATAATTGATGACAATTTTGCACTTTTGCTGATTAAATATGTCACCAAGGTAAAATTATATAGCAAAAGTGTATATATGAATTGATGTATACCAAGTAAATGATCATCAAATCATTTGTACTGACAACACAGCACTGGTCCATAACTCTTTTTGGCCGTCCTTATTGTTTAGCTCTTCAAAAGGTTCAATTTTTAAACAGCAACTCATAAATACAAAATAGGCAAGGGATGCTAAAATGAGGGGATGACTGTAGAATGACCCTTGAACTTGAGAGATGGGCACAATACTCCAAATGTGACATTCCACATAGAACCTGCATCTGTTTGCACAGTGAATCGGCTGACTTTAATTAACACGCTCGTTTGCACCTATGCCATGTGCCGTCTCATACTTTTCACTCAGCTGCAGAAACAGGACCAGTGTGTAGAGTTATAATCATTGGGTACGTGTGAGAGCAATGCAGAGAAAGCCTCACACCTCGTTTTCCTGGGAAGAATGTGGAGGGGTTTCGTGAACCAGATCGTCATCAGAGATCTTCTCATTCGGTGCCTAGAAGAAAAACACAAGACATTTCAGGAGGATTTTATTGACAGCAGAGTTGCATTGAAATGAGAATTAAAGTACGGCCCACAGAATCCAGAGAAGACATTACAACACAACCGAAGTGCTCAAAGTTTTTCCCCACTATGTGATAATGAAGATCTGCATTTGTTCAGGCTTCGTCAGAGATGTTGCACAGCAGATAGCTCATTACATATACTGTTTTATTTTCTCATTTAATAAAAACAAGAAATCATTGCAAATTATACTTATTAGAAATAGTGAATCATTTTTAATATTTGTTTCTTCATTTGTCGTAATGTTTCAATGTTTAAATAAATATATATATATATATATAATGCATTACTGCTGTCATTCGATTACATTTTGTTACAAATAGAAATAAAACAGTAAACATGTTTTAATTTAATTAATCAAGATTAAGTGCACTGAAAATTTAAGTTTGTAATAAAAGTAAAGTTTTCACATTAACTCCTCAAATTAATGTAGAAACACATAAAGACAGTATATTTTAAATATTTGTTTAATAATTGTTTTACTAAGTAAAAAGTCAATTCAGTTTAGTATCATTTATACCAATACTGATGCTGATGGGTGTTAAATCGATTTCTTAGGATAAATAAGTACATGCAGTATTGCCATTCAAAATTATAGTACAATTTATGCCATCATTTTAAACATTTAATAGGCGCATAACTGTCAGTCCTGTGTTGTGTGTTTCCGCCTCTTGTGTCCTTATATGGTTTTTCCTGTCCTTGTTAAGTTTGATTATAGGTGTGTCCCAGCTGTGTTTGATTGTGTTAGTGATTTATCCGGTGTATTTAAGGTCCTGTCTGTTCAGTTCGCTTTGGTCTGGTCTACTGGTTACTGCTGGTGTTCCTGTGTGTCTGCCTTGTTTGTATTAAAGACTGTTATTTTGAGTTACATCCTCGTCTCAGTGTTCCTCGTTCCTCACCATTGTGTGCACCGTGACAGAAGACCAGACCTACACGGTAAGCGGCACCCATTCACCTCGCTTTGTTTTGTTCGTTTTTTTCCCTACGGCATGGAAGTCACCGCTCGTCCTTCCACCATAGCCTGGATAATGCGTGGGATTTCGGCAAGATTACCTGATCGCGGCTCATTCAAGCCTGCTGTCCGCGGGGAAGTCATGCCCACCGCCACCGTCCGAGGCTCAGAAGTCATGCCCACCGCCGCCAAGGCTCAGAAGTCATGCCCACCGCCACCGTCCGAGGCTCAGAAGTCATGCCCACCACCACCGTGCGTGGCTCAGAAGTCATGCCCACCGCCACCGTCCGAGGCTCAGAAGTCATGCCCACCGCCACCGTGCGCGGCTCACTCCAGCCCAGAGCACGGTCCCATGGATCCAGTCCACAAATCACGGCCAGGAGTGTTGTTCCATGTCCGATGGTTTTAAGTCTTGTCGTGCCCACAGGAACAGTTTTAATTCATCGTGTCTTGTCTTGTCATGTTCATGGAGTCACGTCTGGGGCAGAAAGTGGAAGCGCTTGCTGGGGGACATTGTGAGGGCCCCTGACATCACGTCATGCCCAGAATGGACCTCCGCTTCAGAGCTTAGCCCAAGGAGGGCTTCCTGTTCCTCTTTTAGCCCCGGAGGGCTCCTGATAGCCCACTATACTACCCCATGTATATTTTTTGAGGGGTATAGTAGAGCTCCGGCTGTAATGGCGGTCACAAGGACCACCTGCCACGGCCTGCCACCAGCTGTGTTTGATTATATTAGTGATTTATACTGAGTATGTAGGTTCCTGTCTGTTCAGTTAGTTTTGGTCTGGTCTAATGGTTACTCCTGGTGTTCCTGTGAGTAAGTCTTGCCTTGCCTGTGTATTATTTTAAAGAATGTTATTTTGAGTTACAAAACATTTACAAACTTTAAATTTACGTCAGAAACAGTCTTCACATAAACCCATTATAATAAATGTCACATTTAGCTGTGCCTGTAATATAGTATGTTATGTAAATATATTAAAAGCAGAAATTTGCGTTATGCATTATTTTCAATTTCTATTATTCTTTCAAATAAAGGCAAATGCCACGAAATAAACTCAAAAACCGTCATCACAAGCTTCAGTTCACTGTAAAAGTGCATGCATCTCTGAATGCCAGCTCCCTCCACTGTGAAATACCACAGGTCAGTTCTCTCTTATAATTCTGGAGAAGAGATAGAAAAAGAGACTTTCTCGAGCAGAGGTGTCTGCTCCGGCCGCTCCCTCACTCATGTCCTCCGTGCCCTTGTCCACATCCTCCCGCTCCCCTGCTGATAGATGATCTCATTTGCAGTAAATCTGCTTGTGTCTGAGCCAGACATGCCAGAAAGCTCTGCCTCCACGGCTCTACCCCTGCTGGGCCTAAAGCCACAACATATGAGCCGCATTTAAACACAGTTTAAAGAGAGAATCGACTTCACATTGACCACGCTTGGTTACTAAAAATGACATGTGTTCAACAAGACCATGATCAATGCGGTTTATGGATTATGTTGACTATTCAGAATGCATTTGATTTTTAATGTGTGAGACTTAACTGTGAGCAGCGCTAAACGTATTCAAAATAATGTACAAAAACTCACATTTACATGCAAAAGACAGATTTTTATGTCTTTTGTTTATCATTTTATAATTAGAAGTTGAATGTTTATAATAACAAGTAATGTATTCCACAATGAAAGCTAAGGGACAGCAAAATTAAAATCAATTTGAACTAGTGCTGTCAAACGATTGATTGCATCCAAAATAAACGTTTTTGTTTACTGTGTATATTTATTATATATATATAAAACACACACATGCATGTGCATATTTTAGAAAAATGTGTTACATTTGTATATTAAATATATTTATATATAATATAAATTATATCAATATATACACGTAAATACATTCAACATATATACCTGTATGTGTGTGTATTTATATATACAGTATGTGTTTCTATACATAATAAAAAAGTGTTCCTGTGGCTCAGTGGTAGAGCATCGCGTTTAGCAGTGCAAAGGTTGTGGGTTCGATTCTCAGGGAACACATACTGACAATACAAATGTATAGCTTGAACTATAAAACGATTGCAAGTCGTTTTGGATAAAAGCGTCTGCTAAATGCATAAATGTAAATATACACAACACACACATATATTACATAAAAACTTTTTTTTTGGGGATGGAATGAATCGTTTGACAGCACTAACTTGAACATATTTGATGTTTAATATACAACGGAGGTGGGTTGTATTCACTTCTAAAGGAGAGGATGATAAAGGATGGATAATGGACGCAGGACCAGAGCCCCGGCCCCGGGGCCTCCAGAAGAGACCCTCCATTACAGCGATCTCGGGTACATTGAGCTCTTTTAGAAAGTATTACACGTGATCATGTTCATTTTCTATTATTGATAAGCTCGATTCAGTTTGTTTATTTAAATAAATGATTCATTGATCAAATAAACGGCGACCATTTGTGTGTGAATGCATATGAACGGTTGTATATATAATACAACAATCAATACAAAAAATGCATCTACGGATCAAACCC